>UNPT01000506.1:0-32814 GCA_900536445.1 Hymenoscyphus occultus | reverse complement strand
ATGGCTGGCCCGTACCCGATTACTCGACAAGAAGGGCATTCTTTCAGAGTTGGGTTACCTCAAAGAATGAAAATCCACCCAGTCTTTCATGCTAATATGCTTCGAAAAGCAGCTAGCAACCCGCTGCCAGGACAAATCAACAAGCCAGAACCACCCATCTATGTCACCGAAGATGCTGAATGGGAAGTGCAAGAAATTATAGCTGTCCAAAAGGATCGTCACGGAAACCTTCGCTATCGCGCGAAATGGGTAGGACATGACGACGATCCAGAATATTACCCCGCTAGTGATTTCAAGTACAGCCCTCATAAAATTCGAAGCTTTCACCTAGAGAATGCAGCACTTCCTGGACCTCCGGCATCACTATTGAAATGGATAAAGGCTTGGGAAGATGGCATTGACGATTACGACAACCTGGATAACGACAAAACAGCTTCTCAAAGCTCGAGGGCGAGCTTTTTTCGTAAGGCGGGGGTAATGTGACGAACCTCACAGTAATCTTAGCAAAGCAGGGTAAAGGTACTATATCCGGAGATTAGAATTCAGGGAGAACGTGTAGATACTGGGTTACGCTTGCGGGCGTAAGATGACAGTCCATGCTGGGCCAGTGTATATAGCTTTGAGTCCCTCAGACTCTCTTCCTTCTGTAGCTTTGAATTCTCAATTCTACTCTTGAACACTTTGCGCTGTAGCCTCAGGTTCATATTGTCACACCTAGGTAGAATATAAATAGCCTTAAATTCTTAAATAGTGTTGTCCTCTGAGCGAAATCTAGCTTTATTATAAATGCCTTGTGAAATACGTGAAAATTAATGTATGTCGATTATTAGTTGTTAGTTGTTGGTTGTAGATTAGTGGCCCTATCCGATCAAGTCCGTTCCGTAGGCTTTCGTCTTTCTCGTTATCACCCAAACCTTCCGGTCAGTTCCTTCCAATTATTACCTCCAAACTTCAAAAGTAGCCTGTCTCCCTCGTTTGTATCAGGGGGTAAGTCGAACACCTCCCAACTCACAACTCCTATTCGATGTCAATAGGGTGACTTTTTCCACTTCTTCTTCACGATAATTATCCCATAGTTTGTTCTTCCTAATGTGAGGGTAGGATGTTTCTGCGTGCCCAAGGCGAACACCATGATTTCTTGGCTCTTAAATGCCTGTGAGACAAGATATGCCACCTTTTTTTGTTGTGAACGTTCAATTTCATACCCCACTAAGGGGGAAGTAGGTAGGGATGGAATTTCTAGTCGTGGTCTCAATCTTTTCTTTCTGAGGTCAAGTGCAATCTCATGTATCGCCACAGGTGTTTGGCCGTCGTATTTCGGGGATCATTACGAGTATAAGTATAAACTCTTTCCCATATCTGTTGTAATTTTGAATATTCACAAGCAATACCAGAGAACTCGCACCATGTTATGGTCCTGGGATATGCAAAGTCCAACCAAGATAAATATCGTAATACCCGTGTTTTGATTCCCCCTTCAAAGTTGGACGGTGTCGCAGGTAAGAGCCTACACATCGGTTGGATCCTGTGCGCTTCAGGTATCTGAACGGTTTGTAGTCCGCGATATGCAAATGTATACATTGAAGCGATCCTCGCAAATGAGGGAATCCTGGATAGGGGATCAGTCCGCCAAGCTTTGCCAACGGCTTTAATCGAAGTAAAAACATTCAACTGGATTTGCACAGGATATCTCTTGAGCGATTCCCTGCTAAACAGTAACTCGAGATCACTGAAACCAATCTGACAAAGCTTCTCTTCTGGGAAAGACGGGTCTCCCGAACCAAGACGAAAACCGAAAATCTGCATGATTCCGTAAATTCGATCCAATATATCATAAGTTTCGCGGTTTGTTGAAGCCTGGAATAGAGCGATGGGATTTGCTCGAAGAATTGGACCGGCCCCGAGTTTCTCTGCAAGCTCCAATATTTTCTCGACATATTTTCTGTGGCTGAGGCCCAACGCAAGACTCCTATGGCAATGACTTACTATTTCCATAATCGGTAACGTAATTGAGCGTAGGTCTTCATTGCCATGAAACCCCTCCCTTTTTCTTTGAATCGGTCGCCCATCTTTGCATAAAACCAAAGAGAACAGACGCAGATACGCCTCTTGTAAGGTCCACAGAGAATTGAACCACGGCTCTCGAAGAAGAGCTTTCAAATGTTTCAGAACTATATGGATCCACTTCTGCAACCAAGTTTGCATAAGTTTGAAGTGCTTAGTTCCCCTTGACAAAACTGGAATTGGACCTTGCTGGGCTGCCTCCCTGAGCTCGCTAATGATTAACTGAAGTTCATCCAAGTGAACGTGACTGAGCCAGATAAATGAGGAAGAAGCGTGTTGGAATATCATCGCTTGTCGTCCGATTTCAAGCCCTTTCACTCGTGATCCATTGGTCTGGTCAATACACGCAATATCAAGCCAGACGAAATCCACTTTTTGGTTAAAGCAATCGTCCGTGGAAGGTTGTCTTGCATTCAAAATTCCAGCATTCGAAATCATGCTCTGAAAGTCCGTGACCGAGAAATGGGCATCATCATCTATGCGAGGAATCTCCCAAGTGACGTTGTTGATTTGGATCACTTTGACGTGAGGCTTCTTCCGACCTCTTAATACATATCTTCCCCATGTATATGATATGATATTATACCTGGGTGCAGTGTAGCCACCATATATGTCACCAGGCTCCCATTCATAAGATGTCATACTGTCTACATGCAGGAGTCTTCGAGGCCATCTCCCAAGAACTGGGTCCTCCTGAATATTGTACTTGTCAAATACGGCAACGTGATCGTAATCCTCGCTCTCATCTCTGCTCGAACATGTATCTTCTGATTCTTCTCCGGTTGAAGATCCTGTTTTGTCCACACCAAGTTGCGGATTCTCATCCATATAACTATGGGCGTCTGGTAGTGAGGTTTCAATACGGTTTGTAGACATTCCGATGCAATTTAAAGTTCTGGTTTGTGATCGAGTGTAATATTTAGAGTCGATTGGTGGATCGGGCTATTCCGTGAAGCATTACCTAACAATGCATGTCGTGCTGACATCGATTGACCGGTGGCAATATTCTCTCCACCTGAAATTATATTGGATTGATGGCAAGATGGCTTTCGTCCCAATAGAATAAGCGCAGATCCTTGTATTGCTTAGTAGAGGTAGTCGCAATGAGTTGGTAAGCGTATTCATAAATATGCTGAAAGTTGAGACGCAACTTGCATTCAAGTTGAAGGACGACAGGGACTCTCGCTCACCGATCCTCACCGAGACAATACGAAACAGTTTCACGGCAAATGCAACTTTCCTATACCAGCGTCTAAAGGCGAATTCTACATATAGCCCCCCGCACAGTACCTTAAATCACTTTTCGTTAAAGTCAACAGTCATACTTCCATTGAACATTTCGTAATCTCGCTATAATATATCCGCTTGTTTTTTCCTCCTCCAGATAAAAACACATTCCTACATTCAAAATCTAAACAGGAATTATGACAGCTGTTTCAGGAGCGATCGGCTCCGTCATTGGATACTTAGGGGGAGAGGTTGCCGAGATCTCCACATTCGAACGGTTGCTTTGGCCTCAAAGATTCTATAATCACTTAGGAATATGGGGCACCCTGAAAGTTGCCGTTCTTCTTCCCATGGGTGGTCCGATTCATGGTGCAGCCTTGAAAACCCTGGATATATTTCGCGACAATGGCCTTTATTCAAATTACTACCAAGGACACCTTCTCGGCACGGCTTTTTACGCTGATTCAAAATTGAAATACTACTGTCGTAGTGGACCCGAGCCTTCTCGATTACATGAAGCCCGCAATAGTTTTTGGACAACGGTGCTTTCCCATGTCCGCCCTCATTCTTCTCCTACAACCGACACCGAAAACTCACAACCAAAGGAGTCACGTCCGCAACGTGCCAGGCAGATTGTTTACCACTTGGAAATTTCCAATGATTCAACGGATATGTCAGATATACGTCCAATCACAGTACAGGAGCATATGACTACATGGGAAGTGTGTCTTGGGCTTATTGCCAGCGAAGCTGTCGCCATAGGTTTAGCAATATATATTTTCACTGCTGAGAGATTAATCTGGCTTGGGATTTACTTATGCGTTCCTTTACTGCTCAAACTCGGTGCTCTGGTTCTCAGTGTCCAGCGGGAGTCGTTTGCCGAGCCTGAGATTCTTGATTCATTGCCCGTTACAGACCTGTACGAGATTGAAACCAACGAGAAAGATTTCATGATTATTGAGGGTCCAAAATACATCGTCGAGCAATTCTTTTTGCACTATGGGCACCCTAAAAGAAGTCGCGGACGGGAGATAGCTTCGATGTTATTAGTTTACTGGTTTGTTTTGTATTTCCCAGCAGGGCTGATTGGCCTTCTCTGGATGAAGCCAGTCATTCAATATCTGTGGCTAGGGTACCAAGTATACTGCATTACAGCTATGCATGTTACAAGAGCTTTGGGACTTGGTACAATAGGAAGAACAGAGGAGCATTTGGCAAAAGTGTTACAGCAAACAAAACAGGTTAGGTTGGTGGATAGGAATGGGCAGAGTATTTTGGCTTCCTTACACTGGACAATAGTGTCCAGCGCAAGAGAAGGCAAAGAGGCTGTAAAAAAGATCATCAATTGCCATACAGCTTATAGGGCAAATTTAACTTCAAACCTTGAAGCTGATACTGTAAGTATTGCAGGTAATGGGAGCTAACGTCGACTCATTTTGGAGTTAAGAAAATTAAAGCTTTCTGAATTTTGGAATATCTCTGTGTATCATTACTCTATTCGTAAGAAACATCAGTGATATATACACACTGAAACATCGAACTCTTGACTTCAACAATATTTGACCAATTCTTAGTGATCACAGGGTTTCAAGTTTGTATTAATTTCCAATGATATTTCTCTGCCGATCTTCCTCTTTCTCAAAAGTATATTTGGTTTTCGAGTTGACATGATCTGATAACGTTTAGCAAAAGTACCAGTGTTGCGACATCTCACACTTCCATCAAGCACTTTGAGAAGGGTAGTCACTTGTACATAGACCCGCTGTCTCAGTACCATAACAAGTACTCGGACGGCTCCATTCCTTTAGTAATCACATCCAATTAAAGATATGTTTAACAACTTACGGATTATCCTACAACATATTACTATATTCCTTTATTCCAACAATCGGTACGCGTTATTGTGCAGTGAAATTCCCCACTGGAACCGTGTTTACTACCCTTTTACGGTGCAACACGCATCGCCTCGTAGAATTTTCTTCCCAAAAATACCAAATCGGTGTTCCATCACTCAGAAATCCTGTTGAACTCACAACTATAGTCCAAAGCGGGGCGCGGGTCATTACGTAAGTCATAATGGGCGCAAAACAGAATTTTATGGGGTCCTCCAGTTTCTATTGATGCCAGCTTAGCGAGCTCCCCATAAATCACAACTTCGAGATGCCTATTTGATTACCACTAGATTTATCACTTAAAATACATCTAGAAGTAGAGATACTGGCTAGTGTATATTGCACTTGAAGTGCTGTGGTGTTGGAAGACTGCCGTGTGGCTTTTGATTGTCGTCTGTGTATACTTCTGTCCACCTCATAAGACCAATACGCTTCCAAATCATACTTGTTCTACCTTTGATAAATGCTTCTCCAATTGATCCTTTATCTGTTATGCTTGAGTTCTCTGCTGCTCGGGGTGTTGGTGCTAGAACTAACGCAACGTATTCAACCACAGGCAAATAGGCCATACATGACGAACCGAGAAGTGCAACTAGGATTTTACTGGGCTCCACGAGGTCATCATGACAGTAGTAATCATACAATTTGTGTATGGCTTCGTTCATGGAGCTTTCAGTCTCAAAATAGTCCACAACGCCTCCTAGAACCATCTCAGAGATATGGTTATCCAACATTAGCCCTCGATATCTCTCAGGGAAAAGTGGATCGAATGGTACAAACAAATGGACTCTTGTAAAATCATCAAGATTCCACCCTTTGCCCTCAAATCTCAAGGAGAAGTCCTTCAGGATCCCTTCATCTCTGGGAACTCCTATAGACCCCAAAACCTCGACCTTATACTCATGTGTAAAGCAGGTCCAGAACCCGTCGCCTACTTTACACTTCTGAGATATTAACCAGCTTCTTCGGGGATGCTGAGGAAGCGTGCTATGGATAAAGAGTTGTGACATCAGAGGTGCTTTTGCTACGAGTTTCATGCCGAATTCGTCTTCCAGATTGTGAAGTTTAGAGGCATCGTCATCGCCCGGGGGATTGGGATTGCAAGATATACCATATATCTGAACAATTCCATGTATGCGGTCCATTTGTCTGGTCACGCTGCGTCCTTGCGCTATTGAATACGCAGCATGAGGAAATAGTGCCGTGGAGGCGTCCAGCCCCTTCGACTCCTGAACCGACAGAAGTTTCTCCAGACTCTCCCGTACACTAACCAAGCATTCTTTGTTCACAACATAGCTACTGAAGTTCTGAAGAAAACAGGGTTCGCGCCTTAGAATCAATCGTAGAGTACTAAAATTCCCTTTGATCTGTCTAAGGCTCCAGCAGATACTTTCCCCTTCATTCCGTAGGCTGAGCAGCCCATCGTCAAACAAGATCCATGCATCTGGTCGTAAAACCATCTCTTGAAGGGTCCAGAGGGAAGTAAACCAGGGATGTTTCAATAGGTCGTTCATCAGTTTTATATAAGTCCGTGTATCTCTCTTTATAGAACAGAAAATCGTTTCTGCTTCCTCGGGGCTGGTTATCTCGAGCATTAAAGATTCCAATATATCATCAATTGTTGTCAAGCGGCCGTTCTCTAAAATATCGGCTATCCTGAGTGACGATAGCCAAACAAAGACCTCTCTGGCTCTCCCAAATATTTCCACCTGCCGTCCTATCTCTTGGTCCCGCAAAGCCGTTTCCTCGGTGGTTTCTCGTATATGTTCCTGGGGAATACATGCAACATCTACCCATACCCATTCACACCTCGTAATTGAGCCACAAGCAGTAAGTTCTATTGCGTTTTTGAATTGCACGGCCGAGAAGTGCTCGCCCTCGATAGATGGTATAGGCCAGTGGACCCCGTGTACTCTTAATGGAGCTTCTTTTCCTGTCCTGTCCTGGTAACGTCCCCAGGTATAGCTCAGCACATTGTACATTGGCTCCTTCACGCCGTTATATGTATCTGTGCCTTCTCTCACGTATGAGGTCATAGACGGAACATGTAGAAGTCTCTGTGGCCAGACTGAGTTCGAGATCAATGGCGTGCCTTTAATATGAACTCGGCCTTCCCAGGGGTTGATTGGGGGCGGAGGAGGCGGCGAGGGTGGCAGACGTGATGGCGATGAGGCAGGTTCGCGGAGAGCCATCATAGCTTGATTCTTCTTATGATTTGTATGGTTGTGATATGTAGAAACTTTGAAAGGCCGTATCAAGTTCCCCGGGTTTCTTCTTTCTTGTTTGTTAACCTTGTTTGTAACACAATATATGTACTCGTAATACAGTACAGTACTGTACAGTAAGCGCCGAACTCCGACCCCTTCATCGCATGCTAGACCTCGGAGAGCGGTGGCCTTATATAATTGAAAATTATCTGATCAGACACAATTTCCTGTGAAGACGGGGCTTTGTTCATGTTTAATATAAGTATCGCGAAATCACTCGATTCCAGTATCATCGTAGAGTGATAAGTTACTATTCCTGCCACCCTAATGTTCACCGCCGATTCCGCGACGGTGATGAAAAATTACAACTTAGCTCATGCGCCTATGGATATCCGAGTCTTTTAATTATATCTACATAACCCAATACAATAATTCTTCCTCTGATAGATTTTTCTGCTATATAGTCGTGGTATCTTAATAAGTAACTCATAGAACTACCTAAATCTACCTTGTAGGTTTTATAGTAGAGCGTTATATATTTTTTTATAATATATACTACGAAACGTTATTATCTACCCTCGCTATCGCACTCCTTAATTAGCGTACTACCTGCCTCTATATATATATCCGGTATACTTAGGGACGTAGACATTATGAGGAGCCATCATGTCCGATGTGGGAATTACAGTCTGGTACAATCAAGGCCTCTCAAGCAATATGAAGCCCCAAACCCTTGTTTTTGACATATACCCCCTCGAGTTCTTACGCGAGGCAGCGCAGAGACTCGGAGCAATGTTTTACGAGTCTTCCGCTTCAAGATTGTCTCCTTCAAAACTCGTCACGAAAAGCAATGTCCGGGATTTTCTATTCCAAAGAAAACGTAATGGTAAAATGCTCCCCTTTTCACGGGATTCGGGCTGGTTCTGTGGTGTCACTGGATCTTTCGAACATGTATATCTTGAGATAGATGATCATCCCGCGGTGCGCACATGGAAAATCTGTCGTGATGGCACTGTGGACCTTCCCGAAGTCGGACTTTCCTTTACATCCAACCAAACGCAGAAACTCGAAGGAATTCTTTACATCGTGCAGCCGGAAGATGATAAGACCAAAGCACAAGGACGGATTATAGTAATCGGTGTGGCCGACGTCTCAGAACAGCTTCGCAAGCTTCGTCATCGAAGGCTGGTCGTTGGCGTAGCTCTTTATGCGGATTGTCAATACCAACATGGTTGTTTACTGCAGAAAGTGAGATTTCCTTACCGGTTGGGTAGAACTCGTTATGTCAAAATTGGGAGTTATATTATATGGGATCAGTCAATGCCGGTTAGTAGGAGTGTGAACTGGAAAGTGTTATGAGTCGATACTGAGAGTAGAGGAGACTAGAGTAGAGCGAGGATCTTCCTACCTTCCTACTACACACGTACTGTTCTTACTATACTTCACTGTATTACAATATCTTACCCTTCAAACTTCAAAAGAGCCCTCCCACATACTCTCTCTCTCTCTCTCTCCCTCTCTCTCTCTCAATCAATCACACAATCACTCAAGAAAACCTATGCAACGATCAATCACTCCGATCCGATCCGTAAAAAAAAGATGTAATTACACAAATAACTTGGCTTTATTTTCCCAAGGGGAAGAATCTTCATCTACACTTAATGATTAAACTTTTCCTTCCATTCAGTCTTGCATACCAAATCGAAAAATGAAGAAAAATCATGAAAAACAAGACGGAAAAATATCCCCAAGGTTCCCTCCCACAAGGATATCAAAACGCTCGCGTGCTTTTAGTATTCAGCGTCACCCTCCTCAGGCTCCAAGCTATCTGCAGCAACCTCCTCATAATCCTTCTCCAAAGCTGCAAGATCCTCTCGGGCCTCGGAAAATTCTCCTTCCTCCATACCCTCTCCGACATACCAGTGGACGAATGCACGCTTACTGTACATCAGGTCGAACTTGTGATCGAGACGGGACCAGGCCTCGGCGATGGCAGTGGTGTTGGACAACATAGATACGGATCGATCAACTGAAGCTAGAGCGCCATCATTTGGTGAGGTCGAGGGAACGGACATTGGCTTTTGGTAGTTGATGCCGAGCTTGAATCCGGTAGGACACCATTCAACCAAGTTGAATGAGGTCTTGGCCTTTAGAGACGCAACGGCTGCATTGCAGTCACGGGGGACCACATCACCACGGTACAAGAGGGCTACAGCCATGTACTTTCCATTGCGGGGATCACAGACGACCATTTGGTTGTTTGGCTCAAAGCATCTTGGGGAATCAAGTCAGTAGATATTTTTGGTAGAAAAGTGAGCAGTGTAAACATACTGAAGGGTCAAATCCTGTGTCTTGAAACTCTCATGGGAGCTCTTAGAGGCGGAGATTACGGGTGCGTAACTGATCAATGGGTAGTGGATACGAGGATATGGGACCAAGTTGGTTTGGAACTCGTTCAAATCGACGTTCAAAGCACCATCGAAACGAAGAGAAGAGGTGATAGAGCTGACAACCTGGGCAATCAATCGGTTCAGGTGCTCGAATGATGGGCGAGGAATGTCAAGATTGCGACGGCAGATATCGTAGACAGCTTCATTATCGACAAGGAAGGTACAGTCGCTGTTCTCAATGGTGCTGTGGGTACTCAAAACGGCGTTATATGGCTCGACGACAGCAGTGGAGACACGAGGAGCGGGGTAGACAGCAAACTCGAGCTTCGATTTCTTTGCGTAGTCAGAAGAGAGACGTTCGAGGAGAAGAGAACCAAAACCGGATCCAGTTCCTCCACCAAAGGAGTGAAAGATCAGGAATCCTTGGAGGGAAGAACAGTTGTCCTGTGATATTGATTAGTAAATGTTTACGCGTTTCGATCCATTGGCAACCCTACCAAAACACGACGAATCTTGTCCAATGTGCCGTCCAGAATCTCCTTTCCAATGGTGTAGTGCCCACGAGCATAGTTGTTTGCAGCATCCTCCTTACCGCTGATCAACAGCTCAGGGTGAAAAAGCGATCGGTAGTCACCTGTACGGATCTCGTCGATTGGGGAAGGGTCCAAGTCAACGAAGATGGATCGGGGGACGTATTTGCCGTTGCCAGTTTCGGTGAAGACGGTATCCAGCTCGCCAGAATCGTGAATTGCTTGTGCCTCTGGATCGGGACGACCATCTTGCTTCAAGCCATGCTCAAGAAGGTACCTGTGGGTAGCCGGTCAGATTAGCACACATACAAAATAACACTCAACGCGGTGGTTTCCACGTACAGCTCCCATGCACTGTTACCCAGCTGAGTACCAGCCTGACCGATATGGAGATGGAGAATCTGCGTAGCAAAAAATTGAATCAGTGTCGGTTCAACCTCAACCCCTTTATCCCAAATATATCTCCAAACGCGCCGAACGCGGACCTGGCTCCGCGGGGTGGGTGGGTAGGTACCTCGCCTCTAGTCATGGTGTCCGACGTGTATGTATGTTGTCTGAGGTAAGAAGTTTATGGGATGAAGGGTGTTTGCTGACGTCGGTCAATCCTCAATTGTCAGCGATGCAAAAGCAAGCTGAGGTTAAGTGTTGACCTTTGCAGGTAGATGTTTGTAGTGGGGGGGATCAGCGGTGAACTTTGACGCCAACGCGCTTCTCAACGTCGGCTAATTACAGGCCGAAAGTCGGTGTATCTGCAACTCCCCGCCCGTCACATACGCGGCTTTTGAGAAAGTGACAGATGGAAAGTTAGGATGAAATGTCAATAACCAACACTCTTTGGAACCAGAATCACTGTGACAATTCAAAGTCAAGCATGGTGGGAGGCACAAAAGCCTCTCACAAAATATCACACCACCCCTCTATCAAAAGATTCAAGATCAAGGATCACATAGACACATAAACAAAATATCAATGCATGTATTGTTATCAATCCTCCATCCGTATAATACATTCAGAAAGTTGCAAAGCAAGCTATCTCAAGCCGCCTCAAAAGCAAATACAAGCAAGCCAATGTACCCTTCAAAAACGCCAATATTTTGTGTCCTCCAGTCCAAATTGATTAAAAGAAGAAAATAGCTCAGACGTTAAGACAAACGTTTAGTAATTGAGCTCACCCGCCCCACCACCAGCAACAGCATCAAGGTCCTCATAAGATTTGAGACTTCGGCCTTGAACAGCTTCACGAGGTCCAACAGCAGCCCCGCCAGCCGCACCGTCACCCCATCGGCCACCACCACTTGCCATAGCACCTGGTCTACGGGATCCAGGCGGAGGGCTGAGTCTGCCATTTTCACCTCCATATCGCGGATCTCGTGGTCTACGGTCGTAAGGTCCAGTCCTAGCATTGTTTTGATATGGCCGACCACCTCTTCTGATGGGACCACCACGAGCATCTGTACCAGCGCCCCAACCCAGTTGACCTCCTGCAACATTTCCGGCGAATGCAGGTAAGGCGCCAAATGGTAGCTGTGGAAGTCCATTGATGCCAAAGTTTTGCAAGTTGAAACCACGAGGTGTTCCAGCCGGCATATGTCCATTAGCAGGAGGGAAATGACCATTGCTGTTAGCATCTGATCTTGATGGAGCAATGTGAGCTGGGTCTGTCACGTAAGTATTGACAAGATCAAACTGGTAACCAGATTAGCAAAAACAAATGATCTGTGTGCAATCAAGAACTTACGTCTTTCTTGAGACCTTCTACCCAGTCAGGATGACGTTTTTCTACATGCTTCTCCCAAAAGTGTTTCTCCTTGAATAATTTTTGGCACTCTGGAACACGGCATCTAAATTTATGCTCATCCTCTTGCTTCACAAACTTCACAAGCTCCTCTTTCAGAGCCTCATCTGTGGGCTTACCGCCAAGCTTGCGTACGTCTACCGACTCCGGCTCAAGGATTTGCATGATCTTTTCCTCAAAAGTCTTGACCCAATTAAACGCGCGGGAAAGTTGTTGCTCGGATTTCGAAGGTGCACCATTGCGCATAAACTTTCGATCGCCGTCAGGAGAGACCGGATCCAGGTCCATATCTTCCGGATCATTTCCACGACGCTTGATTGGAAAAGGTTCACCCAAAGCACTGGCTCTGGCTGCGGCCTTACCAGAGGTAGTCAAGGTGTTACGTGGTCTTCTCAAATGACCGCCAGGGCACTTTCGGGTAAGTTCATGAACCGAGTCGCTTTCAAATACGCAAAAGAAGCAGAAGTTGAAGACTCGGCGAAGGTACTCGACCATAAGGTCAAGCTGCTTCTTTTTCATCAAGAGATCATCGTCATCGACCTCCTCATCAAGAGCGCCTTCCTCCTCCTCCTCCTCCTCCTCCTCCTCGCCCTCCTCGGCCGAATCCATTGCCTCATCAAGGTCAAGCGGATCACGCGTTTTTTTGACTTTCTTGACAACAGGTGCGGTAACTGGAGGCAGAAGCCGGCCAGAGTTTCTGAGATCATCAACTCGTTCCTCAATCTTTAAAACAGCATTGAAGTCGGATCCAAAATCCTCCTCAAATTTGCCCACAAGACGCTGAGCTAACTCGAGATCCTTCTCGATTCTTTCTGGGGCCGAAAACAGATCCCAAAGTGCCTTTTTACGTGGTAGACTGGGAGGAACATGAACACCAACATGGCAAGTAAAATCTCCTCGAACCTCATCCTTGACCGTTTTTCCATTGATGGCCTCGAGCGCTTTCTCCGCTGTGGTAAGTTGTGGCGCAGGGGTTGGTGGGATATCCGCGTCCTCGTCTTTCAGTTCCGGACGGTCGGTTGACATGGTGGTCTCCGGAGCTGGATGAAGCATTACCCAACCAATTCTGTGGTATCGTTTTCCTGGATTTGGATCACTCAAACTCAACCACTTAAATCCACCCTCGTCCTCGCCCAGATGTTCCTTGCAGAAAGCTTCCAAGTTGGTACGGCTCACGTGTGGCGCGATAGTCTTGATGAGTAGAGTTGGTTGAAATGCATTCTCATCCCGGATATCACTACCGCGTGATGGGACAAGATCACCAATACCAAGAACTTCATTTGTCGCAGTAGCTTCTCCTTCCTCTTTCTCAACCACTCCACCGGCACCATTACTCTCACTCTTAGGGATGCCTTCGAGAGAATATTCATCAAACGTTCCAGATTCCAGATCCTGCTCCCATTGACTATAATTGCCTCGTCGGAACTCGTTGATTTGTTGGCGCAAACCATTTCGAGTTTCCGCAAAGTAACGTTCTTGAAACCATTGTTCACCCTTATGTTCCTGTACAAAGTTTCGTGCCATCTTGGCTTGGAGTTCGTCCTTGTATACATCGTAGGCAGCTTGAATTCTGGCCTTCTCCTTCTCGCGGTCCTCTTGTGTATCGCGTCGAAGAGGTTCACCACGTCTACCGGTTCTTGCGCGCTCTCGCTCTTCCCTTATCTTCTCATTCGTGCGCCACCATTCACCGAAATATGAGAATCCAACTTGGAATTGTATCGTGGCTGGGTCGGCCAATGGATTGACCGTAATGGATGGACCGTTATCCTGACCTGGAATATATCGGTCAATGTTGGCAGGGCCTGGCGATGGTCGTCGGCGGTCATCACGGTCACGATCTCTTCTGCCGTAATCGTCTCTTGATTGACGTCCGGAAGGCTCGTAACGGTCCACTGCTGGCGGAGAACGGGAACGATCTCGTGTGCGACGTCGATCAGCGCCTAAGGATAGTAAATGTAAGTTAGATAGTCAATGATGATTATTGCATTGTATGAGAACAATCAGGCCCCCGGTGTTGTGATATAATGTGTTCACGTCACACGGGCTGTAGCCTTGCACCTGCATGAAACAACGACCACGGTGTGCCAAATACGAGGGTAGAATTGACTTTTACAAGATGTTGACATACCCGGTGATCGTCCACGATAAAAATTGTCGCGAGACTCCGGACGGTCGGACGACCGATAGCTATCATCGCGTCCACTCCAGCTGGTTCTCTCCGTGGGCGAACGAGCGAGCGGGGGCTCTCTGTAACCTGGATATGTATCCATCGCGCCGTCCGGACTGCGGTGAAGTGACCAGCAATGGGAGGGAAGTCGAATCGGTGGTGGAAGGTGTGGTAGGACCGTCGGGTTCCTTTTAGGAGGGGTGTAGAGCGGTTTGGGCGGTAGAGTTTGTTGCCTATCAAGTGATGGGCGGCGTTGGTTGTTCGACGGCAGCGACGACAACGAAGCTGGTGCTGTTTGGTAACATGATTGCCCGTTAGAGAAAGCCCCTCAAATAAAAAGAATGGAGGTAGATGATTGATGATGATGATGATGAGGATAATGATTGATGAAGAGTGCGCGGAATTGAATTGGGGAGAGAAAGAGTGGCTGGGAGTAGAAAAAACGAGGTAGAAGGGTGGTGAGTGTCGTGCGCCTTTCAATCGACGACGTGACGACGACAGACTTCGGTGAGGACGAGGATCAGAAAAGAGAAGAGGGCAGGGCACTGGCAATGAGGTATGAGGTGGCTGTGGAGGCAGGAGGAGAAGGACAGAATGATGGGGTAGAAAGGGGTACGAACAGGATTGATGATGGGAGAGATGGTGGTGATGGTGGTGGTGGTGGATGAAGACGCGCGAGAGCACTGCGCAATCTTCTTGGGCAGACGGGAGATGGAATGGATGGTGTTGTCCAGTATGAACGGCACAGGTACCTACCAACGAGCTTCAGGGTGCCCATCCTAGCCGCGCGACGGAGGGAAGGAGCGGGACTTGATGAGCCGATGGGGAAGGTGCGGGTACGGGTGCGAGGAGTGGGTGGGCCGAGGTTCCAGCAGGTGCAGGCGCAGGTGAGACCGGGGCGAAGCACGTGATAGGTCCTGGCTTGGCGGTACCTCCATGCTGGGTATGGACCAATCGCCTTCGTTCCACATGTAGCCTCCATCAGATCTGTGAGAAGAGACAGCGACTAAGCAAATGATAGAAACACAGCAACAACAGCCGCCTGGTTGTACCAATTGGTCTTCAAAGCTGTACTTATATGATGTTTGAAAGGCATAAACACACCGAATTTCAGACCTTAATTCATCCGAAAGTGTATTGTTGATATCGTACAAGCTGCGACTCCATCTTAGCAGGCATCTGGCCAAGAATACAGTTTGAACACGGTGTACAAATTGCAACTTCGACGTCACAATTGAATTCTGGATAGGTAATAGTATTTGAAACTTTAGGCTGAGTAGTGAAGTTCGCTGCAGCCATCTATGGGTAATTGTAAAAGTATGTTTGCACTTGTAGATGCTTCATACTGGTAGTAGTAGAAAGTTTGTACTCAAGTAATAGCCGGGCGCGCCGGTCTATTCTCCCATAGCGATAGCTAATAAATATCATCGCAAAAGATTTCTTACCATTATTGAAATGCAATGGTTGCCTTATTAGAATAACAAAACGTTAGTCTACTATTCAAATAGTAAAAGAAGTGTAAATAAAATAACACCGTGGAATCAGAGGGGTGTCCCCGTTAACCTACCTACCCTACCTAGCTATTGGCTGCTCCTTCAGTCGCCTGTTGGCTAGATCTTTCACGTGATAAATGCAGCTTGGCATTCCGCTTGTGGCCAATCGCGTTGTTGATAATCTTCACGGCAGCTTGCCTATGATTCCCCTCCCAACGTCACAATCCCTTTCTCTTCCCAAACAAGTGGAATCACTATACCCAACTCTCTTAACGAGTCAATATACACTTTGAAGACCCCCAGGTAGGTTTCTTCATTTGGAGTTTCACTTCCTCTTCTGGCATTCATTCTACCCTACAACCCTGAGCCTGAAAGCCTACATCTGCAAAAGGGTAAAACGACGTCATCGGATTGTGGAGAAAACTCCATACGTGTACGAGTGACACTACACTACTCTACCCGAGTACAAACCCTCTCAAGATCAAATAACACGAGATCTCACACGAACAACACTCTCACCTTATCAATTGACTAACGAAACACCCAGTCGCCATCATGACGACCTTCATCCCCCAGATCACCCTCCCTGCGGCGATTTTCGCCAACCCAGCAGCTTCAATCCTCCTACCAATTGCCCTCGGTACTGGAGTCGGGTTCTCAATCAGTCGTAAGCCCTCCTCTCCACCTCACCCCAAAACTCCCTCTAACACCCTCCCAGCCAAAGACACCCAAAAGAAATACCTCGCCCTCAAACAACCACCCTACCGTCCCCCTCCCTGGGTCTTCGGTCCCGTATGGACCGCCCTCTACGGCCTCATGGGCTACTCTGCCTATCGAGCCTACAGCACGGGAATGCACCCGCTCGCTTCAGCAGAAAAGCACGTCCTGACGAAACACGGAGCAACGCTCTACACCATCCAACTAGGACTCAACCTCGTCTGGACGCCGCTCTTCTTCGGTCTCAAGCGTCCCATTGAAGCCACTGCCGACATTGTCACTCTCACTGGTGTCGTTGGTTACTTGACGTATACTTGGGGCCAGGTTGATGCCGTTGCTGGTTGGTGTTTGGCTCCGTACTTGGGATGGTTGGGATTTGCGACGTATTTGTGTGCCGGTGTGGGATACTTGAATGATTGGAATATGGCGGATAAGGAGGTTGATGCTAGCCCTGCTTATAAGGGTACTAAATATGTTGATGAGAAGAAGGAGTAAAAGGAGTGGATGTTTGCATCCTGCAGTGATGGGTTAGTTGTACTATCAGGTGTCTGGGGCAGGAGGCTATTATGGAGTTTTCTGGCTGGTTTTAACTGTTTTTTAATATAGTTATACTGTTTTACTTTTGGAGCAGAGCTCCGAATGGCTCTCTTTGAATTCATGGAATTCGCACGTTATGTCTTCCACCGGGGAGATTTCATAGTCTTTGCCCTAATTTTCTACTGGATATCTGCCGCCTTCCCTATTCCATTCCAATCCCCCAACTCAAATTCTATTCTTCTCAATAACATCAAAAGCAAAGCCAGACAACGCTCTCAACGAGTTGAAAACTGTCTTTGCAATCATCGTACCATCTTTCGAGGCGTTTCCTTGGCTTTGCCATTCTTGAGTCGCTATCCCCGTTTTACCACGCAGTCGCTGAACTTCTTCTATCTCGCGAAGTTCCTGCTCGACTTGGCCCCTAGAAGAAAGTGTTAGCGAGTTACTCGAGGTAAACCCACGGTCAAAAATCCCAGGGAGTAAACATCATCAATAGCAAATTCAAGAAACAAGCGAAAGGAAATATCTAGAGGGGGAAAACAGAAAAACTCACACAAACACAGACCCAACCCCATGACTCAAAAAAGCCAATTCAGACACGACAACAAGCACAACATGCGTCCCGTCAATCCAATCCACTCCCTCCAACACCCCCCTCTCCACACACCCCAGCTCCGTCTCCAGCTCCTGCGAACTGAGCGAGGAAATATATTTCATCAACCTACTAATCGTGAATAACCTCGTCACTCGCACGGGATGTATATCCTGCGGCCAGTTCACCACGTCGCAATTCAGGAATATGAAGAGGAGTATGATGAGTGCGGCGCCTAGCCGCGAGGCATCTACGTACGCGAGGTAGATTTCGTCAAGCACTGTGGGGTACGGTGGGAGGGCGTAGATGTCGTGGTCGCGGAAGAGGGACATCTCGAGGTGCATTTGGGTGAGGAAGTTGAAGCGCTCTCGGGGGGATTCGTTGGTGTGTGAGAGGGTTATTAGGGGCTGGACTTTGGAGAGGTCTTCTAGTAATGGCTCTAATTCGCCTTTTAATCCTTTGATTATGGGAATCTTGGAAGTGGCCTGGGAGAGGAGGTCCGGGTAGGAGGTTAATAGTGAGAGTTTTTCGTTATGAACGACGTCCGTGGGGGTATTGGCGAATACCTCGTACGGATTCAGGTCTTGAGTGCATTTTGGGCAGGAACAGGTGAAGAAGTATCGTTGTTTGAGTTCGGTCTGGCGGATGTCGAGGGATTGCGTGAAGTCGATGTAGGAGATGAAGATTTGGCCGTCGAGCGGGATGGGGGATAGTGCGTGGAGGGAGATGCGCCGTCCGGAGAAGATTATGAATGCGTTGGGTGTGCAGGAGTGGTTTGCTAGTGCGAGGGTGGGTGTGTAGCAGAGGCCTATAGGCGTGTCGTCTGGGAGGGTTGCGCGGAAGGCGTTGGTTGAGAGCTGGGAGTGATGAAGAGGTTAGTATGGTTGGGGTATGAGATTGTGAGGGAGCTTGGATTGGAGGTTCTTGAGAGGTTGAGAGTTGATGAGCGGGAACTCAGATTTGGGAATGAGATGGGATGACTGCATTCTCAAATCGGACCTCTGGTCTTCATGGACTTTATAAAATTCATTTGATTGAATCTTTTATGCCATTCAAACACATAACGCAGCATGAGAAGAAGAGAACGGAAAATAAGAACTTACCACACAAAGAAGCCTAGTAACCATCTCCATCTTACTCTCCTTAGTCCTCGAAAACGCAACCGCCCCCCTCGCCTGCAGAACAATCTCATCCCACCTCTTCTGATCCCTCCTAAACTCCTCCCAATGACTCTCCAACCCTGCACTCCTCTCATCCAACCCCTCTCCCCCATACCTCACCAAATACTGAAACAACGCCCTCACGGCCGTCGGCGGCACGGCAGGTAACTTCGCCAACACCCCACATTCACGTTTATGAATGAGTTTCCAATCCTCTTTCTGGCAGGTTGGGGTGCAGTACCGCACGATCTTGCATGAGGAACAGCGTTTTAGGGAGGAGAGAGGGGTTTCGTGGAGGCAGTAGGAACATACGCGGTCTAAGGCTTCTTTTTCTACGACGAGTAGGTAGGGCGAGGGGATTTGAACTATTAGGTCCCCTGGATTGAGAGGTTTGGATGCTGCGAGGCCGTTGCCGAGGTGGGGGGTTTGGATGGGGTGGGTGTGGTTGGTCATTTCATTTGGGGGCTGCGGGTCCTTAGTGAGATCTTTTTGGGTGTTTGTAGGGGTTTGATAATTGAGGTGGAGTTGTTTGGGGATTGGAAATGTTGGAGTTTCGAGTCACTCACTACTGTATGGACTCGAGTAGATGTTTTGGGATGGAGTACGTTGGCGAGTGCCGCTTTTTCTTTGGTGTACAGGACTTGACCCCTCTATTGCCGAAGTTTTTCCGTGTCAATATTCTCGCTTCTAATTTCTTGCTTCAACTTTCTATTATCTTCCTCTATTTAAGATTTTTCTCTTGTTATCTCTGCATCTTTGTCTGTTGCAAACAGGTTGCTTTACCCTTATTGACCGTATGAAATGGTGGGACTTAATCCAATCATAAATCACTAAACAAGAGTCAAGCCGGATTGAAAATTGGAATTCGAACTTAAGGACAAGACCCCCAGAATGAAAAATGGTTGCGAGAACCAATACAAGCACAGTGCAGGAATCGTGACATAAGAGAAGTTATCCCCAAAATGACAGAGACAGACTTTCTTCCTTTTTGAAACGTAAGTAGAAGACTTTATAGCATAAGTAAGAAGTAAGATTACAGATTGAACTTAGCAAACGTACCCGAACTACTACACATAACAATTTATCACCTAGTGAATACCCCCACCAGCCATATCAAACACCCAACATCCCCCATAGGCTATAGCTAGGACCCACACTTCCCCACCACATACATACCTTTATAAATTAAGATAAACCACTCATCAGCAAATCCACCAATTATACACCTGTTGATGGTAGCCTAGGCAATTGCAATGGTCTAGTGGTTCGACAAATGCCCAAAGGTTCACTGTACTAGCCTCGTAAAATCATATAGTCCTTATACGCTAATTAATAATATAAAACTCAGTTCGTCTGGTTTTAGGTCCGCTGCGCTCTTTAGATGGGAGTTGGATTTTTTTGGAGATTTCTTTTTGCGACTCGCGAGGGGGATTTTTTGAGATGGGTTGAGGGAGGGCAAGGTGGTTGTTTGGGGGGAGGTGAGAGGGGTGAATGGGTGTGTAGTAGTGAATGGTGGATTATATCCATAATACTTAGAGTGTGACGAAATGGGCGTAGATGATTCGTTCACATGTTGAATACGTACGAGTTACTGAAATACATATCTTTAACCATATTCTTCCACGCCCAACTCTGATGAGTGAAGCACCAAGACAGCTAATCAACGCTCTCTACAACCCACCGAAATGCAAGCTTCAACACCTCAAGGTGAAATCTTAGCTTCGTCGTCTGTTGAAGACAAGTTAAAGTCGTCATCATCCGAAGATTTACCCGTCATCTGCACCACTTTACTCGCATTATCCTCTTCATCTGATAGTGATATCTCGCTTGAACTAGTAGTATCATATCCGTTGCCCTTTGATTAATGTGAGGGTGGTTGGATCAGATGAGTATTTGTGAGCTCTCGCGGGACTTTGAGTATGTAGTGGGATTTTGGTGGCTCGATGTGTTCAGTGAAGAGCAACTTATGCACGCTTGAGGTCACAGATGTAACCATGATTTTCACTCTTAGGCCGCGCGGCTTGGTGATCAGCTCTGAAAGTTTCTCTAGTATGAATTGTATGTAGTCTTGGAGATTTTAAATTCGCCCCTTGAAGCTCGTCAATACTGTCTATTACGATGTAAACCGTGGTTCTCGTTGGCAGAGCAGTAATCGCTTCGCGGCCAATGAGTATGGTCGTCTTTAAGCGTTTCTTTGCGGTCTTGCTAATGTTGATGTTGAAGTATTTTCTGGATGTTTGGCGGTCATAGAAGGGTGCTGTTAGAGGATGTGGATAATTAAGAAATGAAACAGTGTATTATTTCGGTATAAGAGTAATCGCGGACTTATAATCAAGAACTCATATTTAATTTAGACTAAATCCCATAGATTAATTCTATTCTCTAGCCTTCTTACTACAAGAAGTAACTTTCGCGATTTGCGATTCAATCACTAAGCCCAGTTGCTAACTTAAGATGCCGTAACTGTATAATTATGAAGCCGTAAAACTCGAACCCGAGATTGATACATTAGTTGGAAGCAGGAGATAAAGGAAATCTTGATATGAAATTCGTTCCTAACATCCTACTTGTAAACTATACTTAGTACTCTCATCGCCATTGCTCAACCTCCATTCCCTATGCCTTGACTTCCTCTACTATTCGCAAGAGGTGGTACAAGCCAAGGTATGTCGCCGTGTCCCTAGAGGCTTCTAGTACCTCCGTAATATCTTCATAGCATATAATTTCTTAATCACTGTTGTCGTACAATATACCACCAATGATTTTGGTATATGACCTCGTTAGGCTCGACCCCACAGACTGTGAGCGAAGGAGACATCCCTTTCCACTTATTTACTTCAGCGTCCTTTACAAATCTAGCGCCTAGGCTCTTCCAAATCCTCATCTCTCGTTCAATTTCAAAATATCTAACTGCGGTAAACAGTGTTGGATGTGGAGCATGTGCAAGATGCTTGATGGTCGGATACCAGTCTGCTTCTTCATCAATTGCAAATCCCGAGTGAAGGGCTGCTGCTAGATCCGGTGTCTTGTAACTTTCGGTGTCGACATACGCGTGATATGGACCTCTCCAGGTGGTGATGGAGATTGACCGTCCCATCTTGGTACACATGGTGCAGCACTGAAATTGGTGAATATTCCGGGGTTTTGTGCCGTCTCTAGGGCCCTCCATCATATTCAAGCCCACGAATGATAGTTGAAGGGGTTTTAACGATGGTAGAAGGTGCAACAGCTCCTCAAATGCAGGCAAGGAGGTAAATTCAGCTCCAGCTGCACCTATAATGTGAAGGTTGATCGAACCGCGAGTGCTCATATTCGGTATTATCGTCTCCACGGCAGCGATTAACGTGAGTTGAATCGTTGTCGTATTAGTACCGCATCTCATATATTCCACGGACTCTCGCTCTTTGGAGTCGTTTGCCAGGTACCTCAGCTTTCGGTTCATTTTGGACTTAAAGCCGCCCTTGTCTGAGAGTCTCGTGTAGTAGTCATACCAGTCCGTAGTGGAGGAGAGTGGAAAGTATTGTTTTCTGGGAAATTCGGTGTAAGAAATAGTCGAGCTTTTTCCCGTTCTTCGGCGGAGATCCATCATAACCCTGTCGTCGGCCGCAGCATCTTGCAAAATGGCACACTCTGGTGATGGATGTGCTTGCTGGCAGGAGGAGCAGAATGCGGTGAGATGGCAAGATTTGTAGGCATTCAGCTTCGCCCCATCTTCAAGTTGAGACTCCCTTCTGTAGCAGTGGTAGCAATATGGCTCGTAGCTAGATGCAAGTGTAGGTTAGCTCAATAATTACTCCCATACAAATGTAACATGTTATGGTGCCCAGGACGAATTTCATCATTAATGGAGAGTGGACATACCCAATCAATCTTCCAAGTGCACTACAATTCAGAGTATTGTCAATTAAGAACAACAGCCGCTCCTGTTGTAAAATGTCTCAGATTCTCCTCGCTCGTCTTGCTAAGGAAGCCGAATAATTTACCTGCTCTTTGTAGTAGTTGTCCCAATGCCTGCCAGCTGAAGTTACATATCTCTTCTGCTTGTTCAACGCAATAAGCTTCTTGCAGTCTTCCTTGTGAGTCCTATACCAGTCTTGCCTTTGGCACTCTTTTGAGCAGTATGCAACCAGTTTACAAGCACCGCACCGACTAAGATTGCCGGATACATCCCAGCAGGAAAAGCAGAGCGCTTGTTTCAATGCTAAGGTTGGGGCTTGAAGCGGATCTGAGTCTGAGTCGGGGTTCAGGTCTTTGGATGCCATTTCAAGATCGATGTGGAGCAGTTGGCGGACACGTTAAAAAGATTGTTGATGGGCTTGATTGTTGAAATACACAGGCTTTTGGCTGAAAATCTGAATTTCGGTGCTCCTCCAAAATAGGAGGGGAGGGCTATATATATATAGACATTGAAGGTCAAGCAGACTTTTCCAAGTTACACCATTAAAAATAGGTCATTAATTGATTGATTGATTGATGATACTCGGAGCCAGCCGCCCGTTGTAGGACGGCTATGCCGTATTGGTCCAGTTTGGATGCAGCTGCCAACGTGCGTCTTACCGCATTCTGCAAGTACACTTCATTTCATGGGGTATTTTACGTGGCGAGGGTGACTAAGCGAGCAGCATATGTATCGTTTAGATCACTGAGAGCATTTATTACTTCTATAACAATAATAAACCTACAATCAGTAGTATTTTTATACGCAGTGAACGCTTGTGGACGCTTCTTTGAGTTGCTCCTTCATTTCCTTCTTCTTTCCTTTACAAAATAATTAATAATTATTACTACTACTAATTGAAGTGTCCTAGGATTAAATGTTAGATGCTAAATCTTAAATTAGACTAATCTATAAGCTTAAAACTTATATTTATTAGATTATAGTTTAGATTCAACAACCTCAAAATCAACATATATAAAATCAACGCTCGCTTAACTAATAAAAACTCGAAATAGCATCCGCAGAACCCAACCCAATCTGCCCTTCCTGAGTAATCCCATATCTGACTCTTATATTACCCAAGACGGAAGAGTCTTTATTAATACCCGAAGTTGCCTTCGAAATGGCAGAGATGTCCGAATTTTGAGTGAACGCAACCAAATCACTAACCTCAACTAGATACATGCCATGAATTCTGTCCTTACGATAAAACCACACAACCGTAACAGAAATCACCAAAATCAAAACCATGACAGCAAGAGGTGGGGCTAGCAGTATGTAAGCTCGCCTGGGGTCAAGTTGTAAAACGGCCGTCCTCGATCTCAGGACAGTCTTTTCTTTCATCCACTGTCGACTCATGGTAATTGCCAAAGCACCCGTGCTGACGTTGATGAAGTTCTTGAGTTGAGAAATTGTCCATTTTGTCGTGGATCCGTCGTTGCTCGCTGTCGTGAACATGACCGGTAATTTATCGCCGCCGTTAGAGGCAAACATAGGCTGCGCACCCAATATGCTATATCCGTTGGTAACGGCAGCGAGACCTAGCCAAGCTGCTACGTTTCGATTGTTCATCTTCTTACCATTGAAACCAATTTTTGCTAAGCGAGATACCGTTGATAGAGGGCCGATGCCTGACATTCCTTCTCCAAATTCTCCAATGGTAAACTTGCTATCCACGAGAGTAGTGTTCACGTCGCATGCGACCGCAGAGATACCGTTGTACTTGAAAGATTTCATCCCTGCTGTAGGTGCGGTTTGGGTCCCATTTTCAATCTTTCCACTGATAGCTGCAAAAACGATCCGAGTAACGGCGCTCCATTCGTTGTTGTAAAGGATATTGTCTACCCATAGAGTAAGTCTAGGCTGTCCTCTTATGGTGACCAAATCATGACCATCCTTGTCACCACTCTTAAAGTTTGTTGGGATTTGTAAACGATATCTGGCAAAGACCTTCTTGTCAATTTCCTTGGTTATGTTTACAGCAGTCCCAGTACAATCGATGTTCTGCTGGATTTCTATCGCTCTTGCTGACATGTTGCCACGCTCTTGAAGTTTCTCTCTGTCCATGAAGAAATTTCGGAGCTGTGGCAATGGTTCTTTGGCAAGATCGTTGCTCCAAGATGCGTATAGATTCATGGCGAAGGTGATGGGGGCAGGCAAAGTTCCCGGTGGGTTCTCCTGCTTGAATCTGAGACCAATGCCACCGCCAACATCATACGTGCTCGAAAATGTTCTGGTGACGTTCTGACGAGTATATACAAAGCCCACAATACCCGCATTGACCTGGACTTGTTTAGGACTCTGAGATGCTCATGGATGGCTAGAATCACTTACTTGGACAAGAACAGCAATGACCAGGACAAAGGGCAAAATCATTAAAGCTCTACCTCCGAAAGATTTAACAATTGCTTGAAAGAGAGCAGGAAGGGATCCACGAGAAGCTGCAAGATAAGTGTCTATCTTATTCAACGGATGAGAGCGTTCATGGTAAATCGGCCACAGGGCGGCGGAAGCAAGTGCGTAGGCAGGATATGCAATTGCAGCCATTCCAATGCCATGCACTATTGTGACGACACCCTGAACCAAGGCATAATTTTTCACCAATTTTGGCGCAGATTCCGCGCAATTTATTGCCCAGGTGGGACATCCGAAGGTTTGTCTCCCGAACCATAGGGTAAATATGAAAGCGGCAATAATGCATGTGATGCCGAAGATTAGGGATATAATAATGGTGTAGTTGGTTTTCAAAAGATGGAAAAGACCACGTGATCGAGGGGTTTCTGATATTGTTATGGAAGATTCGCTCCAGGAGACGTGTTTGTTTCCCTTAAGTAGGTACGATGAGTTTTCGCTGTCGTTTGACATGATTGTATACCTTTATATGAAGTTAAAGATGTTTTTATATTTGCTGGTTGAGTATGAGTGATAAATTTCAAAACTGTGGGGATTTCCCTGCTGTCTTTATAGAAGACATTTGCATGTCTGAATCAGATGGGTGCTTTTGCACTACATAGGCTTGCACTGCATGCGCCAATGCGGAACAAACTTATCCAGTCTAACACAAGGTTTATCCTTCTCACAGAACTATCATATCATTAAGCGACTGGAAAACAGGGTGATTGGGTACTTGAGCGGGCATGATCCACAAATGAGGCTGGAGCGCGCAGCCTGGTGCCGCAATAAAGAACATGATGTCTCGCTTAAGGGAGATAGAGTTTTGAAATTTGGACTTGTGGCTTCCAACGCGCAGTAAAACCACAGACAATAAACCGTATCAAAGGGTACTGTATATACCTTCCGAGAATCGGAACCATTCCGCAGTTAATAGATTATCATCTTGGATGTTGGGACTGTTTCGGCGGTTTGATTTAGTATTGCTCCTGAAATCAACATTTATTTCTTCGCCAATTTGGTCCTTTGGAGGTGGATGAGATTCTTTCTTTCTTTTTTGACTTAGTTCACCGTGGAAAGCCCGACATTTTACTGATCGTGTCCTAAATAGAGTATAGATAGTTCGCCATCTGAACATCCCTCAGCCGCATGTCGGTAAAAAGAAAAAACAAAAAGTCTGCTCATAGGTCTAGACTACGCCTAAGCTTCGCAGATCCATTTCTGCAGCTCACCACCCTTAGCTTAGGCAGACACAGCCGGGGTTTTTGGCTAGTACCAATTCTTGGCAGACACGGCAGACTATGTTGGTCAAGCTAAAGAAGAGAGGTCAACAAGCGAGGAGGCGGGCCAAGCCAAGGGTGAAATATGGGTTTACACCGCTGTCTGTGCTCAAGCAATACCACAGCCCTAAATTAGTCTGTGAGACATCCAAGTTGACCGAAATGTACAGTAATACGTGATATCTTGACGTGAAAAAGGCGTGTACAGCAGCGAACGACTATAACTATATCGGATGATGCACGTTCCTAATCCGCCTCCTTGGAACGTGCAAAGCCACAAAGAGCGGAACAAAAACTAGAACTGCGGATGGTTTACCTTATCTCTCAGGCTTTTCACGTTCAACTCTGGATACATCGTAGGTTACATTTCAGAAAAGGAATCTGCCCTGGCTGGAAGGCTGCCTTGTCGCGGATTGCTCGTCTTGCAAATGCAGCTAGTTGTAAGGGCTTCGAGTGTTTGTTTGGAGAAAACGGAACGCTATTTTCTGAACACATTGACAATCCCGTACCCTTTTGATACTTCAGTTAATTCCGCCATTTGAATGATAAGGCAGATTTCAAGCGTAGACAAGGGGTATCTTTCTCATTCATAACTACTTGCATCGCAGTCTACTGCAATCTGTAACGCAGAGTAGCATCCAGCAGGTGGAACCCGATTCCATGGAAATTCCAAATTCCATTCCATCGTGGAATATTCCAGAGGTCCTTTGGAATGGAATAGAATATTCCAGAGGATAAGGCTCTTGGATTTAGAATTCCAGAGGATGTATATATAGTTCCTTCGAACCGATAAGAGTGCTTAAATCAAAGTGAAATAGGGACAAAATTCTAGTGGTAAATCTGTTAGTCACATGATCCTAGCTACCTAGAGTAACACTCTAAATTTGGAGGTATAGGGAGGACGTACTTGGACATTATCAGTACTTCGCCTTACCCATTAAGGTAAGAATACCTGACGGATACACGGCATATAGGATGAGGATTCACTTGTATGGATACATATGAGTGTATATTTATATCGGCAGTGTATCATTTATATACAAGTTTTCTGTGGTACAGGGTGCGAGACACTCTACTCCAATTACTCCATCTACGTCATGCAAGCCGCTTATAACAAACACAGCAAGAAAAGGAAAGGTATATATTTATATCATATCGTGTTGTCACGTACGTACTAGAAATATATACAGTACAACAGTACAAACACACCAGCAAGCTCCACACAACGAAATACTCAGGGAACAAGAAAAAAAGTATGTACAAAAATTCATATATCCAGCTCTGCTCCACCACAGTTCTTACGCGCACTATAAGGAAAATCAATCAGTAAATAGTAAATGGATGATGAAGATGGATAGGAGGGGGAATACTAACCGTCGACAAACTCTTCGAGACAACCTTACACACAAACGGATCTCTACAGACCTGACTCCCACCATAATCCGCGCCACCGCATTTCGCGCCCTAATGAGTTATCAGAATCTCTCTCCCTCACAGACAATGCAGAGATACTAGTAAAGACGTACCTTCGGAAGCGCAGTATTAAGCGGTAGTCTCTGAATCAATTCCGCTGCGTGTTCAGCCGCGACGACAATCAAGCCACTGGGGTTGGTAGACGGCATCCCAGGCCAGATACTGGCATCGACGACGAAGATGTTGTCGGTGCCGTAGACCTTGGTGTTGGTGTCGACGACGGAAGTTCCGCCTTTCAGACCGCTGTCCGTACCGAGTTTGGCGGTGCCCATCCAGTGGTTGGAACGCCGGGAGCCGACGTTGGCGTAGTCTAGTGGGAGCTATACATTTATTAGCACGGATTCGGAGGGAGGTGGGTTTGAGTTGTCTTACAGTCTTGAGATATTCCGCTCCGGTCAGGTTGGCTGTAGGATGTACCCAGGTGATGTTCGGAATGGTATTCAGTGTCTTGACCATACTATCGATCGCAGCAGCCACGGCAGCGAGATCATTCGGATCACCATACGGAATGGTAGACACCAGCATATTCAAACCTTTGTTGATAGAGGTTCTGCCACGGGAAACAGAGCCACGACCAAGGTAAAGACTGAGTGTCATGGTATTTCCATTCGGCTCGCCCATCGACCCCTCAACTCTGGAAGTCCACTGGAATTGTCTGACGATACCATCGGGGCCCTTAATTTCTTCCCACATCATCGGTCCAATGTTTGGTGCAGCTTGGGTGAGAGGACCGATTCGTTTGGTGAGGTAGTTGACTTTGTCTTGTTCAATTGGCGTGTTCCATGCTTCAACCCAGTCGTAATAAGAAACGTTTGGATGGGAGATGACGGTATCCGTATTCAGGTGATCATTGAGACCTTGTCCAACCGGAAGATTAATCCAGCTTGCAGAGTTGATCATGACTTTGGAGTCTGAGCTGCTAGCAACAACATCAAGCATGTCCTTGGGGCCAATTCCGCTTCGGAATAGGAGTTTTGGGGTTCCAAATGCACCGGCTGCAAGAATCACACGACCAGTGACCGGTGTCAATTTGACAGTGCCCACACGGCCTCCATTATTTGTAGGGGAGACGTCAAGGTTGACAGCATGTCCACCAACCCGGTTGATGCGTTCGACACTTGTGTTGAGCCACAATTGGAAATTCTTCCGCTTGGAGGCGGTGACTAGGTATGTCGCCATCGGTCCGCCTCTCTCTCCATTGGCAGACATGTACGGGGTATGCGCATAGGTTCTGTTCTTTTCGCCTGGGACATTGTTTGCTGTGACACTCTTCCACTTGGCCTTCTCGAGGCCCGTTCTGAGGGTATCAAAACCTGATTGAACATAGAGCTTCCCGTCAAGGGAAGGGTGGTCTGTTCCCGGTATTCTAGAAAACACTCGATCTGTTGCACCTTGCATATCTCTGGCTTTCCATCCTGCGGGAAAATTGTAATCCCAATCGGATGGGTTTGCCTGTTGAATGTTAGGACTTAAACAGCAGGGCCTCGGAGATACAATGTACCTTCCACCATAGTCCAGCATTGACCGCAGCCCCTCCACCGAGAACACAACCTGCCATTTGATCCGTGTCGGTGCAAGCAACGCCAGCCGATCCACCATTCCAGATTCTGTTACATTCTCCTGGTATATCGAACCAAGTCAAGTTTTGCCCGTCTAACCACCCGCTTTCAGGTCGATAGGCTGTACTCATGTCAGCGTGATTAGGTGCTCTGTAGGTTTTACTTACTTCCACCCCATCTAGCAGAAGATGCAACTCCCTTTTCAATGAGCAGAACAGATTTCCCGGATTCGGAAAGCTTGTCAGCAATTGGTATGCCAGCAGCTCCGCCTCCTATCACAACGTAATCATAGCTAGTTTGTGTTGGGACTGGGACTCCTGAGACCGGAAGAGTGGTTGTAGTTGGAGGGGTCGTTGTAGAGGATGGAGGAGCTGCGGTAGCCGTCATACTCTCCCATTTACTATAGGACTCTTGAGTGGCAGAACTAACAATGATTCGGTATGAGCCTTGTCCATTATCGTGCTGGGAGAAATCCGAGTTTGGATCTGGCGGGTTCACTGGACTAGTTACTGACTGAGCCCAACCTGCACCGAATTGACCTGCAGAGGTTGAGGCGTTGAATTCGCTTTGTGAGGGATCATCGAAGATCAGACACCTTGAACACTTGTATACCATCGTCCAATGTGTGTCATTGACATTTGTGTATATTTTCGTCAATTTGGCACTTCCTTGGTAAATGACTGGCAACTGGTAAGAGCTATTGGTGCAGTTAGTCTTTGCACAGAAGCAACTGAAACGAGCGTGCTTACGGTGAGTAGCGGAAAGATGTTGCAATCTCGTTTCCATTTCCTGTAGGCCATGCCAAAATCATGAGATGGTTAGGCATTCCTGCACCTTGATCTCCATGTAGTACACCAGTCCATCCCTTTTTGTTGGGGGTAGAGCCGATCTGAAGAGGTTAGTATCAGGTATCCAACCGAATCGAATTTGGTATTACATACAACTAGCCCAATATAATCATAATAATCCGTGGTTGCCGCACTTGGTGGTAAAGCCATGCCAAATGTGAAACCTCCAACAGATGTCATTGAAAACTCCCCACCTCCAGTAATTGGTCCATCCTGCTGGTAGCTGGTATAGAAAGTGATTCCAGTGTTTGGTTCGGTGTACATTCCATGTGTGGCAAAATCCTGTGCAAGAGCAGTAGATGCCACTATTGACAATTAGTAAATACAGCACAGCCAGAAGTGCATCTCCAGGCTTACCATATAGAACCGAGCCGAAAGCCCTACCAGCAAAGCTCGACAACTTCATGATTACAATGAAAGGAACGACGCAAGTGACATAGAACAGAGCATCGGGGCGTGGGGAAATTTGGATGATATATAAGGGCAGATTTTTTTTTTTACATTTTTTGCAACACTAGGCTGAACACGACCTTGCCACCATTACCATCATCTTTATTGGATGGAGAATATTCCATGGAGGGGAAAATGTGATGTATGCGGGGGACATAGTCCTTGCTGCATATCGTCCGTCGCTTATGGAAACCTGGGGTTGAAGAAGAACCATAGCCTGGAAATTATCCGTTTGGTGTATATAGAAATTGTAAAGGCGTTTCCGGGTGAGCAGCCGGAACAGCGTGATCTGTGAGAAATTCAGCAGCCAATAAGTAATCTATCTGGAATTCAGGCTCATCGGCGCTGGGCCTCCGAATTCGCGAAATCGTTCACCCGGCCGCGAATCCCGGGTCGCTTGGCGCTTTTTGACAGTACCGCATCTGGTTTCACGAGATGAGAAACCCATGAGTAAACATAAGCGAGAAGCTTGAAATGTACTCACGGGAGGAAAAGAGAGACGGAAACTCAGCTGACGGTATGTTAGGGTGTGACTTTGAACAAGATACCTAGGTAGTCTAGCCTTGCCCAAAAGGAGAGTAATCTCCTTGACTGTCTCTCAATGTATTGGGTAGATGCAAAAGTGGTAGGACGGTACCTTGCCATGTGCCTAGCCATGAGTTTTACGTGCACTTGCATGTCAGAGCATGGCGGGTGCTACTTGAGCAAGTAAGACTGAGTAAGTGCATCGTCCCTTGTATTGAATCGAATTGAACGTAAGGGAGATTTGAAATGGAGAGGTGAAAGAAACTCAAGGCAGATAGCAAGAAGGAACGAATAGCATAGTACTAGTCAGGAAATTGAAGAGGAGTCTTGCGGCGTGTGTTTGTATACTATGGTATAAATAGATGAAAATTGTAATTGAAACAATTTGTGAGGCTATTGTTGTACATTGAGGGGAAGAATGGAAGTGGAGGTCGGTATGCTGCATGTGATATGCGGGGATCAATAGGAGGTAGCCTGAGGGCTCCACTGCAATGGATTACAGGCTGGTCCAAGTGTAGTCTCTATAGGTGCTTAACAGATAGCTAATTAAATTTAATCCTTATATGGTAGTTAAACCCTTTTTAGCGCTTAGGTGATAGCTAAGCTTTTTAACTATTAAAAGGCCGTAAGCTCTTAAGTAAGCTTAGCCCTTAGATAGTGATTAGCTACTAACCCTCTTAGCTCTTAGTAACCCCTTAATAATCAAGGGCGTTTTACTCTTAGAGGAGACTATATAGTACTCGGGGAAACTTTGTAATACTACGTTACTACTCGTAGGGGTGCTTTTTATACTTAGTATCGCACGTATATAATATACACTAATACTACGAAATTATAAGTTATAGATTCAATCGATTTAGCGAAATTTGATAGGCGCGCTTACAGGGGCGCTGTCCTACTAGCGTGGTATTACGTACAGAGTATACGTAGCGGACTAAGTTATTCGACCCCTATGTATAGGTAGGTGCCTCGGCTATGTCTTAGCCGCGCCGGAGACCTGTGATATCACAGGGTTTTTAAGCCTTAAATTCTAGCCTAAGGCTTAAGAAAAAGATTTAACTCTTAAGCGGGGCTTGACTCTCAAGAGTTATTAGCGCTCAAGTACCTATATAATTATCTCTCTAGTATTTGTACTACCCCTATTATTAAACCATTTTAACCCTTATCTGACCATCTGTAGAGACTGCACCTAGCCCACCAATTTCCTTATGGAATTGAAAATTCCAGGCAGGATCATGTGACCAAGAAAGAGCCCAGCCACCTGCACATTTCTCGTCACTAGCCACAGCACCTCCTTAACGCCGAAGCCGGCAAAAAACGGAGCGGAGCGGATGATCGGAAGCAGGAGTTGGCTCGCGTGGAGAGAAGCTTTCAGCAGGATGTAGGTGAGCTGACCCACAGGGATTAGCTCACCTGACCCATCGCGCTAGCGGAGAAACGTCGGGTGACCCACGAAAAACACTCTCGCAGATTCTGACCTTCCCAATTTCATCCTTCCACACCATAACATCTATCCATCTAGCCCATCACCATGACCTCTCTCCAGAAGAACGTAATGTATTGCAAATACGTTTTTAATG
>UNPT01000465.1:0-37359 GCA_900536445.1 Hymenoscyphus occultus | reverse complement strand
TCGTCGTCGTAGGTCTTCAGTTCAGAGTACTGGCTTACTCGTCGTCGTGGGTCTTTAGTTCAGAGTACTGGCTTACTCGTCGTCGTGGGTCTACAGTTCAGAGTACTGGCTTACTCGTCGTCGTGGGTCTTCAGTTCAGAGTACTGGCTTACTCGTTTTCGTGTATTCCCGAGTCTTGTAAAGATGTAGGAAGAGCTTATTCTAATGTCACGGGTCACATGCAAAGTATACAGTGCAAGTGAAAGGTAATGTATTTCCAAAGAGAATAAGCTAAAGAGAGAAGAGAAGAGAAGAGAAGACTCTTCGTACCAGTAAAGTCTCTAATGCCTGGTCAGAGCTTCTTGCTCTAAGCGTTGACGATATGGCGGTAAGGTACAAAAAGAGGGGAAGGCACGTGCGTGTGCACAGCTACTCCATAGCCGTGCTTTATCCTGGGTACCAACCCATTACACCTCGCTACTTATCCCCTATTTATATATATAATAGGTTTTCTTCTAATATATTTTTATATAGCCTTTCTTCCGTCTATATATATATATATATTCTTCGACGTTATTTTAATATTTCTATACCTACTCTTACTCTACCCCCCTTTCTAAATTCTATATATTTCTATCTCTATCTCTACTCCTATACCTACTTATACCTTCTAATATTACTACCTAGTATCCTTACCTATCTAAATCCTAACCACCCCCACACCCCAACATCACCACCCAGTATCCTCACCTAGCCAACACCTCCACAACCACTACTAACCCGACATCGACACAGGACTAGTCTAGTACCACAACTTCCCTCCATCCTCCAGTACTAAACCCCGTCTTGCTGTAAAACACCCGACTACGAGTCTACGAGTAAGGCTATGGTAACTACTGTAATCCGTACGTCTGGTGTAGAAGAATGAAAAAAGAAGTATAGGTAGGTACTATAGAACTTTAGTTTAGTTTAGTTTAGTTTAGTTTAGTTTAGTTTATTTTATTTTATTTATTTACGTCATACGCTTATGCGAAGAGAGTTTGTATATCTATCTAGGTTGTAGGTGATAGATAGGTAGGTAGATAGATAGATAGATAGATAGGGCTTTATAATTGTAGGGTAGTTTTTTTATTCTTTTTTATTATTATTAATGGAAACGAGAAATTAAGTGGATTAGTACTTACTCTGATAACTTATTAATAGGTACTATACTACTATGTTATGTTACTCTATATCGCTTTGGTGATCAGATAGATGTCGTTTTTACCTTGGAGATGCAGTATAGTGTCCAGATGTAAGGTATCTATCTGTATACCAGCCAAGCGCGGGAATCCCAAACTTCTGACAATAACTCGGACGGGAGATGGAGATAGGAAATCGGTGAGTAGTATAACTCATGCTCAATTCAGTATTCTGATACTACTGATTTCCCCCACATTCCCAACGCAACCACCCACCACCCAACAACCCATAATACACCCCTTCCCACGCCTCCCCTCACAATATCATCCCACTCCCCTCTACCACCCCATCACCATCCCCAACCCCGTATAACCCGCCAACCCCATAAGCCCCAACTGAAAAAGCACAAACCAAATCCCCTGATACCTCCCCTTCCCGCCCTCATCACCCCTCCCATAGCCCCTCAAATAAATAAACCTCCCCAGCGTCCACCCCGCACCCATCCCGGCACTCACAAGAGGAAAGCGCAGACCGGCAATGAAGAGCGAGCCCAGCATGGGAACTAGGTTCTCGATGTAGTTGGCGTGCGCCCGCTGCGTGCAGTTGAAGACGTGGGCTTCGTGGTCCTTGCGGGAGGAGGGCGCGTAGGCGGCGGGGTAGGGGACTTTGGCGGCTTTGCGTGCGGTGCCGGTTGCGCCTGAGTGGACGAAGTTGAGGAAGAAGGTGGAGGTTGCGGCGAGGAGGACGTAGCTGGGAGGTGTTAGCTTGGATGAGAGGTGGTGAGGGTGAGGGGATTGAGAGAGTTGGGGGGAGCTTACCCGTAGTTGGGGTCAATTGTGATGGTCGTCATGATTGCGGGTTTTTGGAGGGTTGATGCGCAAAATTGTGTTTGTAGACTGGAAGAAGCTGTGAAGAGGGGAAAAGCTCGGAGATGAAGTTTCGAAAATGTAGATGGAATATAAAGATCCGTGCTCAGATAAGGTACAGAATCAAGCTAAGGAAGGAACCAAGCAAAAAAAGAAACCGAGGGGAAAGAAGAGAGTTTAAGAGTCAAAATGTAGCTACCACTTGGCAAGAGCTAGTACTCACAAATTTACTAGTGAATCTTTGGATAGGAGATCTGTTCTCTCCTCGTACTGTCATTCTTTGATACAATTCCGTACAGTAGATTGACCGCAATTGGTCATGGTGGATGTTCAAACGATTCCGACGAGGCCAGATGGGTTGCGAGTGGGCAGAATGTTGGCCCGTTCGGGGGCTCGGAGGTGGAATCCATCCGGTAACTGACAAATCGCGTCGTGGGGTCGGCGTAATGTGCACTGGTGCCTATGTATGTAGAGCATCTCCAGGCTGCTTTCAAATTCCGAGTGTTGTGAGATCAGATCTTTCATTTGAAGTTGGAGGTAGCGACGATGTCGAGGACAGCCGATGACGACCATGAGTGGTTGTCGTCGTGATGTTGTGTAATGGTTGGTGGCGCCTCGCCCGTCTCACCCATTAGTCTCACATCTTCAACACCAACATTCTCGATTTTCGTTGTCTTTCTGGGTGAATTTCATAAAATATTTCCGCGAGAAGAGGTGCTTCATGCTTTTATATATATACACGACAGACAAGCATCAGGGTACGTTCATCCCGCCACCAAGCCATGAGGACAATCTACGCACCAAGCACGCAATGAAAGCTTGATGGGTGATCATCGTTCCACATGAGCAGCCGATCGCCTAGAAACTCCCCTCGGTAACAATGCTTGTTTTCGCGGCTAATTGCTTCTTTAGTATACTGCTGCTTTGCTCGGTGTTTCGCCGCAGGGTACGGCAGCGACGACCTGGCAAGTGACGGGAGTCGAAGGATCACGTCTTTTGGAATGCGTAATAGAAGAGGCATGTCTACATGAGATACATGCGGATGCTTCGAACCATCTCACCACGTACGGAGGTACACATCTCACCCCATTGGAATTTGACGATGAAAGTGTGTATGCGGACGCAGAAAGAAGCAGGGAAGGGCAGGGGTTTCAATCCTTCGATTCCTCTGAGTCTGCTGAGGTAGGAGCAACATCGCCATCGCCCTTTCTTTCAATTAAAGTCACAGTACAAGTGCTGACAAAAACCACGTTGTGCCTGATTTACTAAGCACCTCGCATTATCAAGCACACAAGACAAGTTACAACCAACCTCCACAGTGAACCACAATATGTAGGGTTACACAACAACCTGCAAAACCTCTCGAGGGGTATATAATGTAATTGGATTAGCTCTTTGATACGGATAATTGGTAATGTTTTTATCTCCTCGTATGTTTGCCTTGCATTGAGTGAACTGGAGTGAGGGTCCATTCGCCTCCAGTGTATTGAAATTGGATATGTTATGGTTCCGCAGTATAATATGTCTTCCTCGTTACTACGTTGGAACTGGGATTCTACTTCATATACTTCGTAGAAGCAAAGAAAACAACCTGAAGAAAAGAAGAAAAGAAACGGGGATAGATCACAATATTATAGCTCTCGGGTCCTATCTTCCGACTGTAGGGCTGAGAAGTTAATAGAAGAGAAGAGGAGAAAAGAGACGATCCAATGAAATATCGGTTGGTCAGCCTAGGTACATATGCACATGTAAGTCTTACAACAGCATCGAACCTAACCCCAAAGAAGCAATAGGTCCCAATCGCCGCATATGTGGGGTAATGGCGAATAGATTACCGCTTCAAGAAACCATCATTGTTTATGTGAGTATAGCAAGCATGCAAGGCGAAATTATTATTAATCGCCCTCTACACATCGTTTCATACGTCAATTAGGCTTGGGTTGTTATAGTGATAGCTTGTTAATCATATATAAAGTCCGAAATTCGATAGAGAAGACATAAAGCCGTAGGTATTGTACTGTATTGTACTCAGTTGGATAGGTCTGGGTTTGTCTATATAAGAGTAAGCTTCCTCTCTCATCTCTTTTATCTTTTATGCCCATCTATCTCATCAACTCAGTTCTTCATTTCCCCATCCCATACCATCCATAATTCCTTGACCTACCTCACCTCATTCAACACCCCCTCCACCCCCCTCAAAACCAGAAAAGAAAAAAATGTCCAAAATAATCCTCATCCTCGGCGCCGGAAAAAGCGTCGGCCTAAGCATCGCCAACTTATTCTCCAAACACGGCTACAAGATCGCGCTCGCCTCACGTTCTGGGGCCCCTCTCGAGGAGGGTAAGGGGTTCCTTAGTATCAAAGCGGATTTTACGGATCCCAAGAGTATGGAGGGTGTTTTTGAGAGGGTGAAGAGGGAGTTGGGTGTTCCGAATGTTGTTGTGTTCAATGGTTTGTCATTCCTGTTTCTTAAAACGAATTCGAAGGGGAGTGATAAAAAGAAAAAGGAGAGATAAAGAAAAATACAAAAAAATAAAGAATACATCACTAACACCCACCCACCACCCAGCCTACCAATCAACCTTCAACCCTTCTCCCTTCTCCCTCCCACTTTCCACCTTCTCATCCGGCGTAGCAATAAGCATCACCTCCGCCTTCGCGGCCCTAAAACACGCCATCGAAGGCTTCGACACCCTCCCGGCTGACGTGAACAAAACATTCATTTACACGGGTAATAAACTGAATGTCGAGCCCTGGCCCCAACTCCTGGATTTGGGCGTGGGCAAGGCGGCCGGCGCGCATATGGTGGTTGCTGCGCAGAAGGGGTATGGAGGGAGTGGGTATCGGTGAGAAATCCTTTTCCTTATCTTTATATATAGAGCTCTATCCTGCCTTCCTCTCTTCCTCGTCCTTCCTTATCTCCATCCGTCCCACCCCTTTTCTTTCCACCTCAAACACGACCCAACCCAACACCTAACACCTTCGACACAGATTCTACTACGCCGACGAAAGGAAAGCCGACGGTGACCCGGTGGGCACGCAAATCAACGGCGAGAACCATGCGCAGTTCTTTTGGAAACTTGCTAGTGCCCAGGGGCAAGGTCCTTGTCTTGCGACGTTTGTGGGGAGTGAGTTTGTGGATTTTGGGGGGATGTGAGGAGGTTGTTAGGGCTTTTGAATATGGATGGTGTTAGTTTGTGTTAGAGGGAAAGGGGGAAGGGGTGGAGATTGTTTGTGGTGTTACTTATGGAATACATGTAGCTGGATTTATGGTAATGAACGTGTTAAAAAATTACCTACTGTATAGTACCTATCTATCTACCCAATCTTTCCTCCAGTGATCCCCAGATCCTCTGATATATACACGTCCTGGGGTTTTTACCCAGATATCAAAAACCTGACTACAACCTATCTCATGAAGTTATGCTCTCTTATCATCCTCTCTTCGTTAGAGACTACAGAAGATACCCATCTCTCTCATGCCGGTAAAAGAAAACGAGTTTTCTTTATACTTTACATTAACATCAGGTAATAGAATCTAATTTCAGATTTATAGTAATATTATACTAGTAAAAGGGAGAAGAAGGGAAGAATCTCTAGTTCTAGCGTTCGTTAGAAAATTATTATATTAGTAGAATAAACTATAGTACAATTAAGCGAGAATGACAGAAATATAGTATTAAAATAGATAGTTATTATATTCAAAGCTAGAGAGCCCTAGTAGGTACGGGATAATTATATACTACCTATCTCCCTGACGGTCTAGACCGCCGTATACTCTAACCGGGATTCCTTGAAAGCGGGGGAATATATTTTTCCATATACTAACCGTCTCCGTCCTTCTTTCCATCTCTAGAGAATTATAGAATAATTCTAAATGACGTAGTTATAAATTCTACTACAGTTTATATGGAGAATTTCTAAGTATATAGCCTCTAAATTTATAGTACTATACTAACAACCTCGCTTGTTAATTTGTAGCCCGATACTACCCTTGTAAACCCTGTATTTTGATGTTATTATATAGTATGATTAGAATCAGCTTAGCTACCTCTATTTCATGAACAATATCTTCATTCATTAGGTCTTATTCTTACCACTAAACGATGAAGTTTGAAACCAGAAGTACAAGAAACCAAACCGTTAGACCCTGAACATTACAACTGAACACTCAAACAGAAGCCAACACCTAGAAACCGCCAAATAAAAACCAAATATTTGCACACTTGCTGTGCGTGGTTCCCACTTCCTACGCGCTTCTTCACAGCACTATTGTGTCAAGGAATTCAACGGTTGGCAGCTATCAAACAGTTATATCGTTAAGTTTCTACACTTTGGACCAGCAGATTGACCAAGCGTCAAAGGTCGCTCACCATAATTTCCATATAGTGGTTGAAGTCCCTAGACTCTTTTATTCACAATCCATCTCTAGCACAATTTCGTAAGATTCAGCATCATATACCAATAAACCAGTACCTACAGCTCAATACAACGAAAAAAACTCACATCTCTCAGAAACAAACAAAACTCAACAAACAGCCACACAATCCCTCTCCAAACCACCCAGTATATCATACCCCCTACCCCCCCATCCCCTCCCCTCATCCAGACCACTACACAAAAACAGAAAAAAAGGCACAGATATCAGACAAAAACCCACCGAGTCAGGTTAGGATACAATACGATCGATCCCACAACCGAGTACCGAGTATCCCCTCCAAGGAGAAAAAAACCACAATTTACCACATACAGTACCGGTTTTCCAACTCAACACAACACAACACAACCTAACACAACACAACCTAACACAACACAACCTAACACAACACAACCTAACACAACTCAACCTAACACAACACAACCTAACACAACTCAATTCAAGCCGTGCTGAAACAACGACGGAGTGAGGAGAAATAATGATCTTATTTCCTTATGAAGTTTATAGATCTCACTCCCTTATACCATACATTCTTCTGCTTTCAGCGTACCCTTTGATCGCTCGACACTCATAAAAAGAACATCCTGAAAAGACATGGTGATGGTCGAGATGTCGAAATCGTATACTGCTAGATGATATAGAAGAAAAGAAACCCAAGTGGACAGCCACGTCCACTCTCGTAACCTTACCCTAGCGGACTCCGGGGCGGAACTCAGCATTTCCGGGCTCCACAATCTCCAGTGATGTGCACGCGAGATCTACATGCCCCTCATACCCCACAAACGATCCGAAACCTATTTCCGACCTCACATCTCCAAGTTTCTCGCGATAGCAGCAAAAGAGAAAAAGGTTTCGAAGAATGTATTCAAATACCTAGGTACCCGGGTAAAAAACGCCTACCTATATGCTTCATGCCAATAATATCCCATATATACATCCATCCATCCAATCCCATTTTTAAAATATACACTGTAAAACCCCACAGGTACTGTACTATATCTATTCCACCGCCAACTTGGTCTGCTTAAATCGCCTAGGGTTGATTCCCATCTCAAAAAGTCTATCAATCTCCTCAAAAGTCCTCCCTTTGGTCTCGGGATAATAACGCCAAACACCCAAACAGCTAAATCCCAAAATGCCACCGTATATAAATGCCACTCTCCCTCCCATATTCAGCTGATCCGGATTCACAAGGAATGGTAATGAAACGCCAGAGACGGCGCCTACTAGTCCTTGTGTGACTGTAGCAAGGGATTGAGTGTGACCTCGTAAAGAGGACTTGGAGACTTCGGTCACGATGGGCCAAGCGACACTACCAATGGTGGATTGGTAGGTGAAAGACCAGACAGCCATGAAAGATACTTGGGCCCAGATTGCTTTCTTAGAGGGAATCGTGGCGGAAATCCCGATGAGAAAGAGGGATGATGCCAAGGTTATGCAGCCTGAGAGTTTGTTGGCGTTGGAACCTCAAGATTTCGAGGCGAAGGGGAATAGGGACATACCATAAAGCGCAGTGTCACGACGACCGAATTTCTCGACGAATATCCAGCCTGCCATGTTTCCTAGAAGCATAAGAAAGGAGAGTGCGACGGTGGCATCAAAAGAAGAGGCTTCGCTCAATCCGCCCAGCTGAAGGAAGTAGGCCATATATCTGACCATCGGAGGTTAGCAAGTGTCTCCCAAATCCCAGGAGAACGGAAGGCATACCCAATGATCCAGCCAATTCCACATATTGACTGAATAAAAAACGTGGACATGGCGATCAATGTCCTTTTCGAATTCTTGCCTCGGAAACACTCCTTGAAACTCGCCTCCCGCTCAGTCCTAGCCTGCGTTTCGAGATCAACCTCGATACTCGCAATATACCCATCGACATCGAACCCAGACTTCCTCAACCTCCTTATATTTTTCTTCGCTTTTTCTATCCGTCCCTGGCTCACAAGATGATACGGGCTCTCGGGAAAGAAAGGGAGAGCCAATAATGCAGCACCTGCAAACACCCATTGTATTGCGAAAAGAATAAGGTATGCGTTCGGTCCATCCGAGTACTGTGTTTGTCGCATCACCACATATGCCAGACACTGTCCCAGGACCAAACTCCAATTCACAGCTGCCGTGACAGACCCGCGAAGGGCAAAAGGTGCGATTTCTGCGCAGTAAGTCGGGGCGATGGTAATGAATACACCGAGGGGAATACCGGCTAGGACTTTGCCGCCAAAGAGCATTGGCATATTCCCGGGAGAGGAATAGTATTGGAGGAATACGCCTGCGATGCTCAATGCTGGATCACAATTAGAATGAGGATAATTTAGTTAGGAGGGAAGACTTGCAGTAAGAGACAGCCATGCAGATCTGTCTCCCCCATTTCTTCGAGACGAATCCAGCGCCCACTCCTCCGAATAGGAGACCAAATAGACTCGCTGCCCCGAGGCCAAGCTGCCATATTACAGGAATGATGTATTCGCCTTGTCTGAAATTGTCGTTTCCATAGTCCTTGCGAAACTGCCCGATTGCGAGCACAATCTGTGCATCTCCACATCAGCGTCGTTCCAAAATGCTATAATAACGGCAGGACGACGGGGATTGGGTAGAGGATAGGTAGGTGTAACGTACCGAACTAGCTAACCCATCATACCCCCACATTATACAACTAAAGAGCGAAAAGAAGCCTACAACATCACAATCAGAACGAGGATCCCAGATCACTTGCTTCCTTCACCCCCAGCAGATGCGAATACATACACCACCCCAACGCTTTCGGATTTCCCTTTATGGCATCCCTCCACGTCTCCAGATGTTGACCAGCATTAAAAGACCTCGCGAGATTCATCCGTATATCTTCCTCCTCTGACTGTGGTATCTTTTGAAATTCCTTGTCTTTTTTCTTCATCTCACTCCCATCACCACTCAGTATATGTAATTCCACACTCATTTTCGCGTTTCAATTCGTCCTCCCTTGGTTGTCCTGTTCCCCAAAACTCCCCCAAGGGACGAAACCCAACAAAAGAGAAAGAGGAGCGGAGGAAAAAGAGCGACTGAAGAAGATTAAGTTGACCCCATGAACAATGAAAGACCTATCCTCTCTCCAAAAAACGAGGGCCTGGGAGGCGAGGGGATCAATGGGTATATATTGAGGACTGTGCTACCGGGTCGGCGACGTCTGGAATTCTCTTGGCGTGTCTCGACTTTTTGTGCTAGTCTGGTGTCTCGTGTCTGCGTGGAATGGAGATGAGGATGGAACGAACGGGGTTGTGGCCTTATATGAAACTGCCCTTGCGCTGGTAATAATGCCTTCCCTAAGGTTCCTCGAGCTTTCAGGCACAGTACGTAGCATGCTGAGGTGAGTACACCTGGTGAGTGAGAGTGATGCCTACGATGGATGACATCGGCCATCCCATGCGGCGGTCGTTCCAATCATGCTTTGTCACTCGAGATCAATTGGGCATGCATTTCATCCGGTATGCATCGCATTCATTCGATATGAGCCATCATGAGGAGGTACTATACTGATATTCGAGTATGACTGGCGGACTTTCGGTCTTGGGAGATTCTTGGGGCGGAAAGAACCTAAAGTCCGCACAACCTCCGACTAGCTACCGTTACAGTGTGTGTGGACCAATCAACTGTAGGGCTACCCGATATACGAGGTGGGATCAACCAGGAGGATTTTGGGGTCAGATTTGGTCAGTCTTTGATCAGCCCTCTCCACTTTGTGTAATCTGTCGGTATAGAACAGGACTTGATTGGCTGCGTATACTCGTATATGTGAGTCTTTACCGAGAGGGCATTTAATGGAGCGTATACCCTGATATCGTCAATATACAAAATCCCTTCCTACCCTATACAATAGACCTTCGCGAAATTGATTTACTCCTGTGCCAACCTTGCGTGCATCAAAATCTAAGGTGCAAATCACCTAAGGAACATTGCGCTTCGTACCAACCAGTGTGTTGTAAGATGTATGAACTGATCCCCTCCCAATTAGAAACTCTCCTGCAGAAGGCCTCTTCGCGATCTATAGTATTAAAGTTATACAGTATCCAGAGTCTCGTTTAACGCTCAGTGCGTCTCTGAAATATAGTTCGCCCTCTTTCATATACCATGGCACTCCCTGGCACACTTGGAAGTAGGAGCAGAAAAGCATACTCTAATGATAACCTAATGACGTACAGCCGAGTCCCGACTATAATCCCAAACACTATGCAAAGGTAAATACTTAGATCTCAGTTCTTATCTGAGGATTCGATCATCTGAACAAGCCCATAGCCAAGAAAGGGGAAAGAAAGACTATTATGGACATCATATTCATCCTTGTGAGGAACTATAGGTATATAACTATTTGCTATACTCGTAGTTAGCAATATTGTTCGCCTCCTTGGATTGCTAGGACCACGAACTGCATATATTAAGGTGAGATGTTCCCCCCTCTTTAGTAATCCAGAATTGTTTCACAAAGATGAGGTGAGATCTGCGATGAGAGAAAATGCTGTAAGTGGACACTCCTGGTGCTCCAGCATAAATAGGATAGGGCAAGTAAAAGCCGCCTATGCGACCTATCTAGCTAGTATTACATGACTTCCAGCTATCGCTGACCACCATAGGAGACAATAAGTAGATATGGGACATCAAATAATGTTTTCGCTCTATGCCTCTGACCTCCTCTCTTCCCACAGCTCGTCGTTGCACCGTTATTATATACCATCCCTTCCAAAGCATCAAGCAACGAAAACCCGTGCATGTAAAGTAATTACAAGTGGATGCGATCGCGGGATCGAATCGAGGCTTAAATAGCTGAAAACCTGGTCGGGATAGCCCAGTGACTTTGTTCTACGAGGCAGATATTGAAGAGTGGAGTGGACAGCTTTGCTCCACTTTACGTGCGCGGTTTTCTCTGAAAGGGATATACAGCGGTTATACTCAGTAGAGTAGAGTCGTTTACAGTAGGTATCCCAAGGTGAAACATCCCGAAGTGAAACAATAAGTACAATACCGTTTGATCAATTTTGGGGACTGTCTGTTGATTTTTCGAGGTGTGAGGTAGATATGATGTCATTTCGGGGGATGAGTTGGGATTTACTGCAGTGATATAACACTCGCACATTCACCAAGACGCCGAAAGGTGAAGTAAAGAGATAAATAAACAAACGAAGAGCAGTCAGACTAACTCACACCATCTCTCAAAGTAGAGAAAGAATCAGCAAAGGTTCGACCTCCCAAGCCTATACTATGAGGACAAGGAAACGCCTAGTGAAAACTCCATCGTAGATGGGTTTTCTTAGGCTACAAACATCAGTCCATTGGGCCCATCCTTTCTTTACATATTACGCAGCCAACTGTCTTGGGATGATGAGAATCCCGGTACTCGATGACACGCATTGTATGAGACTTGAGATCCTGGGGCATGTAGGAGGATGGGGAGGTAGTTGTGTATTGTAGTAAAATGTGGAATGAGATAAGAAAGTAGCGAAAGCAAGGGAAGTTACAGCACAATGTATTTATCTTGTTCTAACTTGCTTAGAGATCTTACTCAATTTTGTCACGAAGTAGGATGCTTAATCCCAAGTGAGGCAGAGAATTAAGAAGTTTTGGTTTTGATTTAAAACAGCATATGTAGCGCAGAAATCTGGGCAAGCAACTTTCTAAAGAGCCCAAATCTGCGGTAAAGCAACTTAAGTACAGGTAGCAGTGTCTCGAATCTTAGCGGGGGGGAGGGGGGCACGTTTCTATCCAGCAATTTCGACATACCAGGAGACGAATATATACGACAGGCAGGCAGTATCAGGTCTATCCAGCTAACAAATGTTCTGTAGATCCATCGTCAACATCAACAAGTAGCGTATTTGTTCTCGGTCCCGTATACGTCCTGTATCACAAAATCATTAGCAAACTCACAATCTTTCAATCCCCTCCAAAAGCACCAGAACCGAAAGAAGAACGTACCTCCTCGCCCCACCAACCCACCACCCCAGACTAAAGACTCCCACCACAACCCCAACAACCACGGCATAATTCCCATTCTCCCACGTAACTGGCCATCTCGTAGGCCCAAGCAACACAATACTAATAACACCCACCCAAGCAAGCGTCACACCGTTCACAAACCGCTGGTACTTGCCAAGAGAGTATGGGCCTGGAATGAAGGGGATACGATCACTGTAGAGGTTGCGAGCGAGGATTACGAGAGCGTAGGAGAAGTCCAGGGCGGGCGCGGTGATGTTGAAGATTGCGGTTATTGTTTGGGTGGAGGAGAATGCGATGGAGACGAGGAGGGAGCAGAAGGTTACTGTGAGCCAGACCGCGTTCAGGGGGGTGTTGGTTTGGGGGGAGATGAGGGTGAAAAATCTGTTGGGATTAGTGAGGATTCTTGTTTGGGAATAAGTGATGTAAATCTTGTAAAGACTCTGAAAGTCCAGAAGCCAATATAGAGTCACAATAATCAACGCTGGTCTTCACGACCCTCTCCACGGGCAAATAGAGATATAATAGAAGAAAATTCAACTCACCTGGAGAAAGGTAAAGCTCCATCCCTAGCAAAAGCGTAGGCCATCCTCGAGCAAGCCAACATAGCCGAAAGCCCTGTGAAAACCTGCACAAGCACAACCCAAAACCACATCGCACTGCCTCCAACCCTCCCAGCGGTATCCAAAAAGATCTGTGCAGCAGGCATTCCCGTAGGACTTGCTAGAACGGAATCCAAATCTCCGATGCAGAAACAGAGGGTGACTGTTAGTAGCCAACCTAGGGTTCCGCTTATGGTTACGGACCAGCGGATTGCTTTCGGGCCGGTGAGGGCTGCTTGGTGTGTTTCTTCGGACATGTGGGTTGTGGAGTCGTAGTCTGTCATTACCCTGTATGAGTGATTAGGGTTAGCATTTCCACATTTATTGATGAACTGAGATATGCAGGAAATTTCCGGACGAAGCGAAATTATCCTTGGGGAGAACAGTATCCCAACCTCGCAGAAGCACTTGGAAAAGGAAGGAATAGACTCTGAAATAACTCACCATGCCACTGATAAGAAACTGAGGAGAAAAGAAGGGAAATGGCCCCATCCGGAGCCGTTTGTAAAATTGGTGAAGACCCATACTGGTGCCTGAAGGGTTGGAGTTAGGGCTAAGAGCGTGAGGCATATTAAGATCGTGCCGACGAAGTTTATTGGGCCAAAGAATGTCTCGATTTGGTGGAGTTTCTTGGTGGTAAGGGAACATATCAATCCGGAGAGAGTTAAGAATGTTATTGTTAAGAGGACGATTTGTGATGGTGTACTAAGGTTCTTTGTCAGTGATTAACAAGGAAGAGATGGTGAGGAGGCAAGTACGGAGAATATGCATATACTCCAGTTGTTTCGTCGAAACCGGAGTTCATAGTGATGGTTGCGAGAACCATTTGAGCTACGGTATACCATACACTTGCCACTCCAGCAGCTTGTCCCAGAAGGTTTAACCACCCTATAATCCACGCCCATAATGCTGCATGTTCTGGTGGTACAACACTTTTTGTCACGAAGTACATCCCTCCAGCTGTTGGGTATGCGGATACTAGCTCCGCCACGGAGGCTGATGTGAAAGATGCCATGATAGAACCTATAAGCCAAGCCCACTGTATTGCCAGTAAGTTAGTATGCTTGATTCAAGTGATACATAAGCAAAATTGAAATCTACAGGACATAAAATTTATGTATGATCACGAAACCATAAGCAAAAAGAATTCAATCCTTACAACGGCACCAGCAGGACCACCCAAACTAAGCGGGACCCCAAAAGTCGCAGGTTGGGAACCGAGGACCCCAAGAACAGAAACGGCATAGGAAAGAATAGACCATTGATTGAAATGTCTACTCATATCCTAGCACATTAAAAAATCAGCATCCCAATCAAAGTTAGAATTTGGACGTCGGCTACAAACCTGGTTATAACCAATGCGATTAAGCAGTCTTTCGTCCTCATCTTGAACTTCTGATGTGGTCATCTTGTCGGATTCCTTCTTGGAAGCAGACACTTCCAGAAGCGCCTAATAGCGATGATCCTTTTTGTATCTGAGTATTGTGTAAGCAATATGGGTATCACAGTTGACCATGGGACTAACGCAATAGGAGTTTCCAGATGTGGCACTCCGCCACTCTGTGTCGTTCGTTATGAGTCTCGTACTATGCTAACTACCCCCTCTACCCCTCAGGTGATCCCCAGTTGATTGAAAAAATATAGTTACAAATCTATGTTTCGAACTTTCGTGGCCCCCAATGTGGGCAGTATGAAGGCTGCGTGTATCTATATTTATGACTGGTGGTTCTCAATGGATGCCAAGGATGAGGTGAGAAAAACCCTCGGGTGGTGTTGATCCCGCTTCGGGGTTTTATCGGTCGGGGGAAATATCAGACTATGAATGCTCTTGGAAACTATCAACTCTCGAACATGACTTTAAGTTTGTGCTGGAAGCCGTCAACATTCGAAAAGATTACAGACGAACTAACAGTACTGCGAAGAAGTAAAGTAGAATAGGTAGGGCGGCCCTCATGCAATTTAAATCGGCCGATCGATACTGTACTTACTATATTCACTAAGCATTAGGCAATGGTCAAATAACAAGATCCAGCTCAGTTTCAACACCGGGTTTCCAGGTATGATGTATCTGTACCGGTGTTCATGCGATGAAAAGTTTGAGCACCAACTTCTCGTATTCATGATTCATGGAAGTAGAGTCACTTTTGGGTGTGAAGCTCAATGATCAAGAGCTTACTTAACAGATTCTATAATTTAAAGAGATTTCCATAGGCCTCAATTGTCAACAGATATTTTGTAACTGTCTCAGCGGGGAAAGGGGACAGCAGAAGGAACCATATGAATTACTAACCAAGTATACTAACCTCTCCTATCTGTCAAACGTGTCCCTTCTAACACTCTATAGCCTTATAGAAGAGGGGAGCTTCATTCTGAGAAATCGGCTTACACTAGGTCTCGGTTTGCGTGCCTAACCCGTACGCCGACGCGATTCGACACCCAAATCTCGCTTAGCTCACCAAGCAAATATCAACATCGCTTCAACCGTCCACCTCCCCCAAAATATCTCAAAAAAGAAAAACAAAAAATACCATAAAATCAATTGATATACCGGCAAGACTCAAAGCCCTTCCCTTCAGTCCGAGAACTGCGTGAGAGGATTTGGGCCCGTAGGAAATCTCGGAGATAGGGGCAGTAAGTTTTAAAGTTAACATGCTCTCGGCGATGTGTACCGCTCACACCGGTGCCCAGCTACATTGGCTAATCCTGGATTCGGTATGATTGCTGGAAACTTTCTTATTATGCAGAAATAATCGCTTCACGTTCTCGTACTTGACACGAACGTGATGAATATTCATTAGTAGGCAATGGCACGACGCGTCGAATCCACAATACAATCAAACTGGTTTGGACGGGACTGAAAGAGCTTGCGGACCAAAATGTCGCTTGTCAGAAAGTTGTGACCTCAGTCTCCAGGCTGCACAGAATGAGCGAACAGGAGTTGCGAAGTTGCTTCACCCACGAACCTTTCAATGAAAAGTCGGGTGAAGCCAAAGCTGTGGAAACATCAAGGACCGCACATGATCCTGTGTAGGAAAGTCACTACGCAGAGGCTCTCTGTTGATTTACTACTACTGTCTATCTTTTGAACAGTCGCTTGAGCGATAAAGATAAATAGGAGTCAATTGTCAAGAGTTGTAGAAGGTGTTGCAAAGCGTATCTACTTCTGAATAAATGAGACTAGAGCCTTGGAATTGCCCAAAATACAATAAGAGAAGCCCAAGAATTATACATTTCTGTAGTAAATCCGAGAGGAATTATGGAATTTATGCGGACTCCCAAATGACTCGGAGCTTGCGGGTATATGAGTACCCACCCGAAGCCAAACATGTTTTGAAATGAGACAGTGAACTGACAAAACATGAATACTGGATATGGTCAAGCACATAACCTCAAGAGACCTGCGAGGAGATTTGAGGATTCAGCCACCCTCAACAAAAATCAATCACAAGCCAATCAGCAAAAATGTTTCACTCAAGCGCCGTTACCACAGGCATAAATACCAGTAGATCATAGTAATCTTTTAAAGTTTCCAGCAAAGAGACGATGGCGATGGCTTGTCAGTGCTTGTCTCTCTGTCGTACAGGGATAATTCGGTGAGGTGTGGTGTGGCGTAGGTGGACTGCGCCACAAATATCGACCTGAATGACGTCGGGCGCGTACCCAAACGAGTTGCACTCACCAAGACCTGTTGTTACTACAAAGACCACCAACAACCACCTTTCAATACAAATATCAATCAAAGCCCGCCTGGTCCTCGATTTCGAATCTTCTCCGCTCAGAATCCTTCCTCGTACCGACGTTGATCGCACCGAGCGTTGAACAACAGTCAAGATGCTAGAATACTTCTCCTACAAGAAAATCAAAAAACACCAGGAGGCGAAGAAAGCCAAATCCCCCGCGGGTACGGGTTCAGGCGAGGTGGAAGAAATAAAAAAAGAAGCGAAACAAAAAGCGAAAGAATCGAAAGTCCAGACTCCACCACCAATTCTCAGCGAAGAAGATGAGGCATTCCTCGAGCGTATCGCTGCCCTCTCCGATGGACCCCCACCACCACTCCCTGCCCGTCCGACTTTTGGAGAAGAAGCAGGGGATGCTACGAATAATGCGAGTCAAATGGTAGTTCATGATGGAAGAGAGGATTTGCAGAAGTCTGAGAGTAAAGATAAAGGGAAGGGAAAGGAGAAAGAGGCTGCTGCAGAGGCAAAGAAGGAGAATAAGTTTACGGGTTTTATTGGACGGACTTTCTCGAAGAGGGTATGTTGCCCCAAATACTTTCGATACATTATTATAAATGCCATGTACTAATTACTCGCAATAGGGAAAACCAGACCTCAAGCCTACTTCCAACGTCCCCAAACCCGAAGCGCATCGCGAGGAAGACGACCTAACAACCATTCTCGACGACCTCGACCTCTCAGCTTCCAACAACCGCGCATTTTCCCTCTCAAAAGAATCCCAAGAGCTCGTCGCAAAATTCACAGTCATCCTCAAGGATCTAATAAATGGTGTTCCGACCGCATATGATGACCTAATTCATTTACTAGATGACAGTTCAAATACACTCTCAAAGGGGTACGAGAAGCTGCCTTCGAGTTTGCAAAAAATGGTCACGACCTTACCGGACAAATTGACGAAATACATCGCTCCGGAACTATTAGCTGCCGCCGCAGAGGTGCAAGGAGTAACCGCCACTGGCGCCGGAGCCGCAGGTTTGAAGAGTTTCTTCACGCCGAGCACATTGAAGGATCTCGTTACGAAGCCTGGTGCCGTCATGGGAGCTTTCAAAGCTATTATGAACGCCTTGAAATTGCGATTTCCAGCATTCTTGGGCACGAACGTACTTTTAAGTTTGGGATTATTCAGTATGTATCCTCCTCTCGATACCCATTATCATGTCCCCGTTTTCTCATACTAACTGCAACAGTCCTCATGTTCTTCTTCTGGTACTGTCACAAGCGAGGCCGTGAAGTCCGTCTAGAGAAAGAAGCCAAACTCGACTCCGAGGGACGAATCATCGAGATCGTGGACCCAGCACTTCCTGCACCACCAAATGATAGTCCCAGCTCACGTAGTCACCATTCCCATTCTCGCTCAAGCCGAAGTCGAGACTCATCCGAAGAACGAGATCCCGAGAAGCTAGCTCGTAGAAGAGCAAGACGCGCCGAGCATGAGCGCCAGAAAGAAGAGAAGCGTCGCGCTGAAAAGAACAGTAGTCGACCGAGTAGCTCGAGACATGGAAGTTCGTATCTGAAGGCTGAGAATGGAGGACGATCGAGGGATTCGAGAGAGTCGAGAGAGTCGAGAGAGTCGAGAGAGTCGAGAGAGTCGAGGGATGGAAGAGATAAGAAGAGATGATTATGATGATACGATGTGATGATGGACCGGATAGGAAATATTCTGAGTGACGGGATGACGGGATGATAGTTTGATACCCTTATAAGTGCGCTGATTTATTTTTCTATAACGGGATCTGGGCACCGGATGCGCAGGGAAAATGGATAACGATGACAATGGTTTTTCTCTTCTCTTGTCTCTTTCTTTCTTTTCATTGATGTGTCTACAGCAGGCAGCGAAACTTTCATGGAGGGAAATAGCGCTGATCTCTTGATTAATTTGATCTGTCTTCTTAATTCAATCTACTTCCAAAACTCCCCCAACACTCATGTGCAAACTACCCTCCTCTCTAATAGTACCACAGCACAAACTCACGCTAGTCACGCTCATACCCCTGACATATTTCAATCCAACCCTCAACCCTCGACCCTTTTTCCTAACTAACAAACTACCAATGTAACACACTAGCACTAAAACTAGTACCAATACCAACACTACATCCAACACAACTAAAACCAACACTAGCACACTAACACCAACCCTAACAAACAGCCCCACACCCCCTACCTCCCGTCCCTACCCCTCCCCACAAATCCACCCCACCCATTCCCCACAACCCCACATCTCGCTTACACTACCCACCCACTCATCCTCTAACCACCCACAACCAACAACGAACTAACCACAAACAATAGGTAAGTTCTGTAACAAAGATCAGATCAGATCAGATCAAAGCCCATCCATCAGATTTTGTTGCACATCGCACCCCTCGAACGACTCGTAGACGGCAGTGATGCCAAAGTCTCACTTAGGTTCTACGTGTCATGCTTCTTCTTCATGGGAGAGTCGGGATCGTGAATCGAGGGAGAGTCTAGGATTTAGCGAGGAAAAGGTTAATTTGATCTGATCTGATCTGATCCCGTTTGTGTGGTTTGGTCCGCACGAGCTAGATGGAGTAGGTGTGTAGTTACTGTTAGTACAGTTAGTATGGGTGAGTGTGATATGGTGTGGTGTGTTATTGAGGTTTGTCTGGGTGGTTTTGTTTATGGTTAAATGGACTGGTTATGCTGCTACTGGCTACATGGTGGATGAGAGATGGCGATGTTGTTTAGTAAGGTTGTGATGCAAGGACCTGCTCGGCTAATATGAGGTGCGAGAAGGGCACGTATGGCTTGAGTCTCAGGCATGGAATATGTAATCAATCCTTGGATGACTATATCCCAAATCTTACTTACTACCTCACATACTTACATTTCTACATCTTAGAGAAAGCTGAAGCTGCGAAAGAAAAGCATTGCACATAACTAGTCAAAAGGTCCAGAGGTTATGGTACAGGTATATTGCAAGTACTACCCACTATGCATGGCCATATTTCCCCACAGCGAATGACGCGGAATATGCATACGGCAAGAAAAATTGGCTTTGCGATTATACAATCAATGTATCGTACTCCCACCCATTCCGTGTGAAAAGAAAAGAGAAAGAAAATCTCTCTTGTCTGAAAATATCCTCATCTGAAAAGTCTCTCAACAAAAAGAGAAAGAAGGTCTCATTTGTAAGGGTATCCCGAATGTCAGAGAAAGCAAGGTGGAAAAGAAAACAGAAGGAAAGAGGTATTGTCCTCCCACGCTTTCAAATCCACACAACCTATCTACCAAATTGAAGTCGTAGCAATAGCAAAACTGATCTGGTGTAATGTTTCTGGAAGGAAAAGAAGAAAGTAAGGAAGAAAGAGGCAGAAACATCATGTAATATAACCACCCATAGCGAGCCGTATAAACGCCACATTTACGTGCAGGACGTCAATTAACGTGTGCGACCACGTCGACTTGGACCCTTATAATCAGCGTCGTCATCAGAGCCAAGATCCCATCGGTCAGTCTTGCCTCTGCTCTTTCGATTTCTCTTGGGCTTGAGCTTGGCCGCTGAGGCGGATGTCTATAATACGTCAAAAGGGTATTGCGAGGAAAAGAGTAGGAAGCACTTACAACTGGGCTCGGAGCAACCTTGGGTTGGGTCATATACTCATTCAGCATAGCCTGAAACTCATTCAACTCGGATTGTAAAATTTGGCCGGGCTCTGGGCGACCCAAAAGGTTGATGAATTTCTTTACGTTGACCTTGGTAAGTCCGCGAAGTTTAAGGATATCCTCGATACCTCTAGTTCTGGTGAATTTTGGAGCGCGATCACGTTGGTCAAAAAACCATCGGCGTTGGTAATAGTGATCATAAGAGTCCTTGATACTGAATTTGGTGATCACGAGATTGAAGATCTTGAGGTTTGGACATTTTGAAATCGCCTCCAGAGTGAGTTTATCCTTGCGAAGTTGAACAAACCATTGGAATGTGACCTCTGTAAGGCTGGCGGATACCAGGTCAAAGGTCTGCTTTACTTGTGGGTCGAGTTTAGGGAAATCATGGAACTTAAAGTTGTTCGACCAAAAGAATTTGGCAGTCTCGTCACGGATTTGCTTGTTGACACCTCTAAGAGAGAAGCCCATTGTTTGGCAACGGGTACCGCTGTGGTTGTATGTCAACATATGGTCTGACTTGATGACCTCGTCATAAATCATGTATCGTAGTTCGAGAGTGAGATTGAGGAAACGGAAGATGTTTTTATCTAAATAAACTGTTAATATGGAATATATTTATGGCAGGACAAATAGTTATGACACTCACTGGCGCTGTCAATAGCTTGCACAATATTCGCGGTGATCTTCGGGAGATTCTCATGGACAGACTCGACAAGAGCCTTTCGATCAGCATTGCTCTGAATAATGTTTCCAAACTCAATCGATCCCATGGTTTCTGTATGAGCATGTTGGATGCTGACAAGCTCCAGCTTTCCCTTGCCTACAGAGCGAACGATATAGACACCATCTTGGACTGGTTGCTTGGCATTGATTGTAGTAATAACTGCCTCCGCAGCCATCGCAACGTCGACCACCTCCTCGACTTCAGTTGCTTGCTCTACCTCTGCCACATCGTTGGCAACTTCCTCCTCGATCTTGTCAATTGCCGCGTCGAGGATGTCGCCTTCGAGAATAGGCTCGCCAAAGGGAACGATCTTGGCTGGCAACTTGCCATTCTTGCTTCTGGTGGATCGCATGATTGGCGTGGTGGTGCTTTGTTGCAGCGCAGTGGTGTGTCGGAAGGCAGAATGGAGGGTTAAAGAAGGGTCTTGGTCTTATGTGGTGGTCAAGGCAAGCCGGAAAGTTATCGTCGTCGTCCTCCCCCTTGTCGGATCCAAACACGTGCAACTCTGGGGTTCGCAGCGCGTCTAGTCTAGTCAAAAACGCTAGAGCGCGTATCGTTAGCGGCTTGTTCAAGAGAGAGTTGAATACTCTGGAGATGATGTGCACCGTGACTGTAGAAGGGGAAGGGGAAGGACGTGAGGAGCTATGCTTACTCTGACAGTTGAATGAGCTTGTGATTTTCAGGATGCGATGGTTGTGGTCGGATATATTTGAAAGAAGACAATAACTAGATTATGGAGTAGAGAGACAAGGTCCAGGGTCCAGGGTTATCAAGCGTGCGCCTTGAGACTCCAAGGCTTCCTCCCTCCAAGCCACAGGTTGAGGTTGCTATGGCTGAAGAAGCACAAGCATTGGGTCACCCCATGATGACGCGAAGCAGCAGTGAAGCAACCTAGCAAAAGTATCTTGGATGGCGATATAAGAGCCAGGAGAAGAACTTCTTCCATGGTTTGCAAGTTGCAAGGTGAATGAAATTCATGGAAGTTGCATTCACCCACACGTGATATATTGAAAGGCTTAGCAAGCAGATAGGAAGGGACGATGGAGGGACCACCACAGTCCCTACACCTACCAACGCTGGAAGAATCTAGACACATCAAACGCTTTGATGGTACACCCATACTCTTTATTCACTTGAGTTGTAATATTTTAGAGCTCCGTGAAATGCAGAGCACTGAGCAGCAACAAAGATAATGTAGTTTCACGATGCTTTGTCACTTACTCAAATCTCTATGACATGAAGCACCAAAAGAGAAAGACAAACACTACATGGAGCTCGTAATCCATACAGTCAGGTCGCTCCATCAAAACTCCTGCAACATACAACAAAAAGCCTGAAATTGAAATTGAAATTGGCGCCTGCATCCCCCTCATATTTCAAGCTCCCCAAACACTTAAGGAATCTCAATCAACCAAACCTAACAAAACAATGCACATATAATTCAGAAATAGACTAGATTACTCACAATAATACTGTCGGTTTTCGGCCCTATTAGAGGCACCGTTCCTCGTTAATGTTTCTTCAGCTTTCTTGACCCACTACGTATGTAGCTTACTCAGATCTCTTACGACAACATCCCTAGAAAAACGCTGGAAGGAAAACCAACCCCAGCTATCAAATTAAAGCAGGCTAAATAAGCAACCAACAATGGATAAGCTCTTACAAGACAGAATAAAAAAACCATAACATTCAATTTCTCCCAGAGAAGGTTCTTGTCAATGCCTCAATCGCCATTTTCAGCGAGGCAATGGAGGCAATGGAAGTGAAAAGAGATAATTTATCCAAGGACCTTGCATATCTACATGATAGCACGACCCAAGTATGAATTTCCAGATTTCGTTGTCTGGATCATCAGCAGAGTTTTACACCACTTCAAAATCTGATCTGCAAAGAGCCAAGCATTTTTCTTGCTATGCCCATGCTGACTAAATCAAAACTTTACAATACTTCAGAGCACAATGACATATGGAAAGGGGGTAGTTGTAACTTTCTTTCCTCATGTAGTACTTTAAATCATTCTCACAGCACAAATTAACCATCCAATCAATTTTCGACGGTTCAATGCTCGCTCGCAGCCCCCTTTGGGTATTCCTGGTTATGGTACAGAATTCATCTACCCTCTCTCCCCAGCTTGAAAACTCCGGAAACGCCATCGCAAGAACTTTTATATTGTAATTATACAAGACCACTGCAAAGGAATTAGTCGCCTTCGTTGGGAAACGGGGCGCAAAATAGACTTACATATCATGAATAGACTTGGGACCATCCCGATTGAAATCAGATCTGGTAACATAGTAACCTTTAACTTGATCCACGGGAGCTCCGAAGATGGTCTTTGCTGCTATGCAGGACCCCAAAAAGTCTACGTCGTAATACTCTTTCCATTCTGGGAAGTACGTTGGTGGAGTAGCAAATTTGATCGCAGTCGGCGTTTGAGAGTGTGAAGAATGAGTGTTGGCCGGGTTACTTCCATTTTGGCTAAGACCTGGGTTGAGTGCGGAGTTCGATGCGGTAGTCGCAGCAATTAGCAGTGAGTTGGATGGATTGACAGTGGGATGGGTCGGGGCAAAGGAACTGCTTGGTGTCATCGACCCAGTACCACTAGGCGTGGCGATGTTTGATGGGAGCTCGCTCATGAACATTGTGGCTGAGCTTGGAGAGATTAGATACTTGTTGAGGAGGGTACGATGGAGGGCATCTTTGAAACCCTTAATCTTTGCGCCTCCTCCGCAAATAATCATATTATCCCACACGGGCTGTCTCAGCGACGCTGGTTCAACATTCTGGATGGCAGAAAATACTGAATCAGCAATAAGATGGAGAAACCAAGGATCCACTATCTGAAAACGCTCAACGCCAATTTTGAAATCGTGGCGACTGAGACCTGGGTTAGCTTCCTCCCACTGTTTCTTCTTGCTGTCCTTCTTGAGGTTACTCTTTTGTTGTGTAGTGGCGGGTTCAGCGACGGTCGATTGTTCACCATCAGTGACTGGAGCCGGCTCTTGGGTAGCAGCAGCAGCTTCTACTGCCTTTTCCTTGTTCATTTCTTCCTCGGATTTAGGGGCGTTGAAAGACCAAGTCGCCCAAAATTGTTTCGAGTTTGGAAGCGGCTTTACGGGTTTAGCAGCTAAAGCCTCAGCTGCTTTCGTAGCCTTACGTGCTGCCGCCGCATTTTCCTTCTCCTTCTTCTTAGCCAAAAACTCTGCTGTTTTCCCACTCGCCACAATACTGGCAACATCAAGCACACCCTCCTCCTTCTCGGCCAATGCAAGGTCATCATCCATTGGTTCGACTTCCACTGGTTCTACGCTTGGCCCTGACACTGTCTGTCCTGGATCATTGGCGCTTGGAAGTGGCGTACCAGGTGGTAGGACTTCGCATAGAGGGCTCTTCTTGAGTTCCTCTGCCATTTCCATCGTAAATTCCGGCTGGTGTTTACCCTTTAACAACGAGTGTAGTATTTCCGTCATACGCTCGCCTCCCCATAATGGTAGCGCCTCACGGGTGTTGACCATGCTGTCTGTAATGGTAGATATATTGATCTTTTCATATCCAACATCAATAACCACCCCATGTGTAAGTCCATAACCCCACGCTGCTGCCAAAGCGCTATCGATGAGCATAAAGGCGGGGACTTTCAATGTTACGAATGCGAAGCGGGTAAGTTCTTCTAGTTCTGGGGCTTTCCATTCAGGTTGAGCGACAATAATGAGTGCGGATGTAAGGGAAGGTTGGAATTTGCTATGTATATGTTCGAGGAACGCGAGAAAGGCGTTCATATTGACAATCTTCCCACCTGCGCCATTCATTGTCAGCATTCAACCATTACGATTTGGGAATTGAAAGTTTGCACGAAGGTAGATCATACCTTTGAGGGGCCGAATGGCACCTTCGCCATCATCTGGATACTCAATGAGCTCGCCCGCATCGTTTTCCTTCACCCTGTACGGCTCATATGTCTTTCCGTCTGGCGCAAGGAACATGCGCGTTGGAATATTGTGTTCTGCTGGTGCTAGACTTTCTGGAAGCTTGACCTGGACCTGGGTCGTGTAGCTGCCAGGCACAATGGTCCACAGCTGATCATCTTTGTATGGTGGCATGGTTGGTGATGTCGTGAATGGTGATTAGCGGCCGTGTCGCGAGTTCGCGGGCGGCGGGTACGAGGCTCCTGAAGCTGCATAGCGGGTAAGGGATCGGAGGTTCTTCCTCCGATCTATCGCCGATTGGTTAAAGCTCTCGCCTAGAGATATCGGATCTACGTCAACACTCATTTGAACTGACCTCAATTATACGGACCATTTTTCATTTCTACCAAGCTGCGGACGTTTCATTCTCAGGGTACCCTTCTCTCAAGAGAGGTCTCAAAGTTTACGCGGTGTACAGTCTTCTGGTGTTCGAAGCCCCCTCTTACTTCTGAATCCTGCACCTGGACAAACTAAGCAAGCTAGACTATTAGTGTTTCTTGGGACATTTTGAGATAATCAATAGTTGCAGACACCGAAAATCTTAGGTCTTTATGCTTATCTCATGTTTCGATATATCGTGCTATCCTTCACGTCCACTTTTCAAAGTACAGCACGAAACGCGATATCGCTGCTTACAGGTCCCATCATAAGACTATACTGATGGCTACGCAGGGTTGGATTTCTCTGTGGTATCAAATTCTCAGCCAGGGTTTTGAATCCTCTTCCAAATCCTTCCCGATTTAGCGTTGATGATCTTTCCTAGTACTGCGGATCTACCACAATTGAGTCATTTAGCGCCATAACCTATGAGAGGACCAGCAACAGATTTTTCCACCGGCTTCGCTTATTTTCTAGCGGTAATATGATGGATGAAAATTCTACTAGCTTGCAAAATACTAGACGATGACAAAAGCCATTGCTGGTTCCACCAGGAGCTTCTTGCCAGTCCAACTAGTGACTAGCTTGGACGTCGGTCAAGTTCTAGGACTTTGGGGAGCGCTTGAAAGGTAACGGTGACTAGAGCTCTCACGGTCTCACCTACTGCTAACTTTATTTTAGCATTATTTGTTCAGGACCTTATCACATTGGTATTTAGGGTAAAAAACAACCTGATGGAGCATCCTCTTCCGGCTTCTGGCTTAAGGATAAGTCTTGTTATTTGATGGCGAGGTGTGATATGTTTAGAAGTTGCAGCAATGATGTAGCTCCGGCGGAGCTGCTAGCAATAACTTCCCTCATATTTAACTCATCTTAAGCTAGAAGGATGGGTGCACCGTTTTGCCTCATATAAATGACAGAAAATGGTCGCTAGAACAGCTAACCTGCAGACTTTTCCAACGGACTGAATATTTGAGGCTTCGGTGGAGCTGTCCATAATGGCTTCCCCACTAGCGAGTTCATCTCAAGAGGACCGGCGCACCGTTTCTTGTCATAGATGACGCAAAACGGTCGCTAGAACGACTGACTTGTTGTTTCCCAGTCCTTGAAGAGGAGTAAATACTTCAAGATCTACTTCTCGATAACGTCGCTTTCTGTAACACTTTTATTGATATGGGAAGTTCTTGGAGTCTCTCAAGCAAAGGCATCTCGATTTTTCAGAACTCGACCTTCTCCTCGTATCCATTCCCTTCAAATCCAGTCTGAACCTCGAATGGCTATATCGTACTCTGTTTGATGGTAACCTTAGCATGAGAGTTAGCTTGACTAACTACAGTACTGGCCTTTGTGGGGGGAGGCAATTGCAGAATCATTATTTTAGCTTATGAACGGGTTAGATCTTGAGTATCATACCAACCATCAACACGTACTAAGTATATCATCTCGCAAGCGGTGGCGCAAAAGAATCGACCGCAGGAAACGTATAAATAAAGGGCCACCCTCCCAGCTTTTCCTCCTCCATCGTCAAACACTTTTCCATTCAGACAGCACATTTCAAGCAACTTCTCTGCCCAACATTCAACTACTTTTGAGCCTTCTCTCAAACACCTTTCAACAAACAATCAACTACAATCCCACCGCAAATATGAAGACCACAAGCTTTTTCGCTACCTTCGCTGCCCTCGGCGCTCTTCCCATCCTCACAGCAGCATACGGTCCTTACAAGCTTCCAGGAAACCTTTCAGATGGTGTCCACGAAGTCGACCTTCGAAGCGAAAACCCAAGCCCAATCTTCATCAGAAGCTTTACCGAAGAAAAACGTCATGCAACCAACCAAAACATGACAAACACGACTAACCAATGGCTCGGAGGCGGCGCCGTCGCCCGTCAAACACCAAACAACAAAAAGTGGACCTTCCAACTACCCGACTCAACAATCCACAACTGCTCATGGGCCGAAATCAACAGACAAGATTACCAATCAGCACGACAAGTAAGTTCCCCTCTCTGCTCCCCATTCTCTGAATGATGAAGCTAATCAGAGATCTCAATAGCAATTAAACCCCATCATCGAAGAAGGAGGAACCATCCACCCTCACAGAGCTCTCATCATCTCCTTACGAGGAACTGTCATCTACATATGTGCGGGAGACGCACCCCTCAAGTAAGTTCCCACCTCTAATTACCGAACCATAATAAATATACTGACTCAAGTGATAGATTACGAATCGAAGAATTCAACGTCATAGATGAATATCATACCGCTTTCTGCGATGACCCGGACTTCAACAAGAGCTATGTGAGCTGGGTGGTTATCAAGGAATGGCAACGCAGCTATGGAAGGACGAATGATGGTCATGAGATTTGTGGCCACAAGAAGACGCCGGATAAATTGATTTGTCCTCTTAAAGCTTGTCATGGTCAGCCATAGAGTACTGGGAGGAGCACATAGGAGTTTTGGATTTGGAATAGGTGTTTTGGATTTGGAAATATAATAACATCATACCCTTCATTTGTTTATATTTGTTCTGAGTAAACCACGTGACATTATACTTGAGTGAGCTGACGGGTAAATGTACAAAAGTTTTGATTCAATGACGCAGTTATGAGCAATAAACATCTAGTTAGTAGTTCCTATACACCACCACCCGGCGAAAATCGAACCTGCTAGCGCCCACACTTAATGCCGTGATACTGTATGATGGGTCACACGATATCAAAATACCCGCACTTCCAGCGACAACAATATCTACATCTAAATAAGACCTCCCTCGTCAATAAAACTGGTACCTACCCGCCTGTCCCGGCCAATCAGTGATCAAATTCATAGGGTCCACACACACCAACTGTGTCCTGGGGAAGTGATAAGTGGATAGGGGCCCTGCACAAGAAAGATAATCAAGAAGTCAGTACGTCTGGTATTTGAACCAGGCAGGAGTTCTTTTCGGCAATTTTGCAGTAGGACATGGCGAAAGCTTGAGCTTATTAAAGACCAATCGGATAGATGATATATTCCCTGGAAAGACAGCGTGATTTCAACCTCCCAATCTTCAAAGGTCCTCGATACACCAGGAGGAGATGATTAACCTTGTATCTCTCAGCTTCGATTGTCAATCCCTACATTAACATCATCCTTTTTAAGGGAGATACTTGAAGTTTCAACCTTAAGGAAGATGAGGGTATGGTTGGAAACTCTTTCTTACTATAAGCTGGAATCTCACTGAACAAAACAAATATGCAAATGGCCGTTGTAGATTGTGGTAGAAGAGAGGCTGTGAGGAATTATACTCAAAAAGAATCAATGAAGAGATCACATTCTAGAACAGGGAAGAGGGGGGTTTTTTTTGGCAAGAAACAAAGTCTATTACTCAGTGCCTGATGGGAAACGTGGTTCATAACTAGCAGTAGCCCGCTCTCCGTTACCATCGTGGTCCCCTTTCTATTGCACGCTCATCTCGAAGTTTAACTTTTACAATCGTTCTTCCTCATGAGCCTGTGCCCTGGTGCTAAACACATTGAAGTTTGACCGAGGAACATGAAATTGGGTCAACCTTTTGTGTTGAGCCGTCATATGAAGAATATGTGAATCCAGGACGGGTGATGGCGCCTTCGTAGAGAGAATGCTGTCAATTTCTTGTTCTATATTGACTGGTGGACAGTTCTTGTGGCCCAGAAGGCTACCAAAAGTGTTGTTTGTATCCGGTAGCCGAGAGATGGTTATCCGCTTCAAGTTCGTTGCAAGAAACTTGACACTTGTATAGACTTCATCTGCGCTTTTCTTAGGCCACAGATGTTGCTCCAACAGATGTAATGTGACGGAGCCATAAGAAAGAATATCACAGTCCAGCACATTGTGCTTGCATTCTGGCGCAATCTTTGGCTTGGGACAGCCAAAACTTTGGCTTGTTGAGGACGCCGTAAAACGCTTTGTAGATACCGGTGTGCTCTCGAGCTTGTCCGCAAGTCGGTATGGAACGTCCAGAATCTTAGATATTTCATTTCTGCGAGTGGAGAAAATCGATTCTAACATCTCGTCAGTCAAAGCTACCTCTTTCAATTTTCAGGATGAAGTACCAATAATTAAGGGGGGCATCGTGCTCTTTAGAAATCTTGATCTATCCCAGAAGACTGTGCTTCTCACGAGCTCAGCTGCCAAATTTTGAAAAACTAGTACGCGACCGAAAACCCATGCAATGAAAAGCCAATTTTCTTGACCAACTTTCAGGGATTCTTCGCCTTCGTTCGCAAGCCAAAGTCGGACCCAGGGTTGAACAAGTTCCACGCAGTCATACTGATCGACCAAGACTGAAATTGACAGTAACATTTGGTATGGCAGTATGGAAGGAATGGCAACGAATTGGAAATGTGCGATCCTAAGAAGTAGCAGTAGGGCCTCTGAGTCGTCATCTTGAAAGTCCAATTGAGGTCCAGCGGTGGCTTGGCTTCCCTGACTACCTAAAGCGGCTATCTTGAAAGATTCTATTCCTACTGTTTCAGTTCTTGCGGGTCCAAGATGACCGAAGGGCGGCTTTATAAACTTCTTCCAGACGGGACTTGCAAGACACATGGCAGCAGAAGACACCTTGCCGGTAACACCCTCGCCTCCATGCTTCACAACTATGGACAAGTCGGCGTCAGGAAAGCTGAATAGCTCGCCGGGGTCAACTTTTGAGGTATTCATGGCCCCAAGCTTGCTAGAGAGCAGCAGAACGGTTGTAGTTGTCGTGAATAGAATACGAAGAATATCTTCATGAGTGGCGGCTATCTTGTCCAAGACACTGGCAGATTTTCGTTTGTGTCGCTCGTATGAACCGGTAGGCAAAGATCTGGGTCTTCTTATGCAATACCAGGACGAACCAAGAACGATACTGTACTCAAATAGGTTAGCGGATTACTTGTAGCCCTTCCAGAACCTCACAAAAGATAAGTGAAACTGACCTATACTTGCGTCAAGGCAGAGAAGATGGCTGCTTTTGGCCCAGCAATCAGCAGCCTGAGAAGAATCTCAGTAGACAGGTCGATCTTGAGGTTCAGTGACAGTGGCTGCATAGGCAACAAGGTGGTATGTGGAGGACTTTGCGTTGCAGGAGACAAGGAAGAGGAGCTAGTAATAAGGTACTCTGACAGCAAGCTAGCATCAAGACCAGCTCTAGCTGGGGCGAGCACTAGGTGAATACAACAGTCATGTGATTCACTAAGGGCCTGTTTTCCGACGATATTGAGCCTCAATATCCTGTGGGGGAAAAGTGCTTGGAAGGTCTACAACAGAGACCCTCAGGACCGCGGGGCAAAAGTGGCTCTCGTACTCCACTAGCCAGATTCTGCTGAAATCGGAAGGCAGCAAAAACCTTCAGGGCACACACGCTGTAGCTTCAGGGCAGTAGAGCCTAATAGGGTATAAAACCCTAAGTGATCGTATAATAATATAAGGTAGCACATTCTACAGCAAATAATCAGTTTACTCCCTAGAACTAAAAGGTTATACTTATAAAGCTATGAATCTCGTAGTTTACAGCCTAGGTAGTAGACTATACGTTAAAATGTACTAGGAATAGGGTATTTAGAGCGCTCACAAGGACGATATTGAGGACGACTTATTGGTCTCGAGCAATAAGTCCTTTTGTCGCGTCTTTTGGTGGGAGAAATATTGTGCCTTAATATGCTACGAATAGAGTTTACTCGGCACTTGGCTCTGTACGTGGACGGACTCTTGGACAGCCAAATATGGTCCACATAATATGCCATTTGACGATATTGCGGCTCAATATCGTCTCGGAAAACAGGCTCTAAATCTACATAATCAATTTCAGTGATAGGCCTATCTCAATCCTAATGGGATAAGTTATCGAGAAGATTTGCGAGTTAAACCAAACCTCTAGTCCGGCTTTATGGATCCTTGACAGCAGAGTTATTGGGCGTTATCCCGAGGCTGGAAATTCCTTTTCTCGCCTTTTCTCATTTCTAAGTCAATCAATAAGTTAGAAAATAGGACACGAAGTTATTTGGTCTCTTCGGCCTCTTCAATCCCTAACTTGACCACCCGCAAAATGGTATAAAGACTCTGATGGAAACTTGAATTAGCAAGAGGCACAACATCTCTTGGAATAAATAGACGCGTTGAGGCTAGAACAAGACCTTTGGGTGAAACAAATCATACAAAATGGCGACATACATTGGGGGTACAGTAGCAACCTTGAGCACTTTTGTGAACTTTTCACCCTGTTCATTATCAAGGGAAAGCATACTAAGGTATATCTCAAATACCACGTTGACCAAAAAAGACCCGGACCTTTGGGCTCAAACGTATTAAATACATACGACAGCAAAACAAGAGTCGAAAGTAAATGATTACTTGCGAAGTTGAGGTTCACTTGCTTTTGCGCTATATGAAACATCTCCAAAATAAAACAAAGGACGCTGCTAAGGCTTTTATCTTTTATTTTCGGAGTAAATACCGTCTTGGAGGGTACGCAGATATACCACTTCAAGAGTAGCCATGCTTAACCCCTGTGATGCCATAACGCGAGTATAGGGAGGCATCCTGATCAACATTAACGTTATATGACAAAGTCAGCTATAGAGTAAGTTAGAAGGAAGCTTTATAACTGTGAAAGGCAAGGAATATTTGTAGAGCCAAAGTCAACCATTTCCCCCATATATTCGAGGCTTTCTACTTCAGTAATGCCCCCAGCGCAAAGATATATTGATTGAGACTAGAAGTAGAGAAATTTCAAGTTTAATTCTGAGTTTGTTAATGGCAACGTTACTTTACATTGTTGAGGTAGAGGTGAAAAGGCATTAAAGTAAGGAATTCAAGACTTCACATCAACTCATCTTTAATACCTCATAAATCCTCTCAGACCCCCATCAAAGTCCCCCTTGTCAACTCAGATATCTCTATCTTTTAAAAACAAGAAGTAAAAGTAACATATATTTGAGAACTCACACTACAAATATAACGTAGTACACATCCGTCACCTGGATCATCCGGAGAAACATCAATGCAAGTCGCACATATGTGTGGTTGTTTCAATAAACCAGCCCTCACAACCCCATGCTTCCACGCTGTCCATCTTACCTTCTATTCAGCATAACAGAGTTCCGTAGAATAGTCATATTTTGGCTATAAGCAAACCAGCGAGACTTATCCCACATTCGACAATAACTCCAAATCCGACAGCAACATACCAACTTTTTTTTCCCGCCAAAACCACAAGACTGAAGCTGTTCACCAATTCCCCCACCACGTGATTTAAATACACTCTGCGTATCAAATTCAAAGAAACCACCTGGAAGTAGACTCAAGCCAGGTGATCTCGATTTCGCGGAACTGCCAGCCTCATGTGGCGGATTATTGCAAATTTTATGTCCTAATATATAATATTCGCCGGCAGATTGTGTAGGATCCTGTTGAGTGACTCGTCATTCGGATCTCGGAGGGGTGGAGGTCTCTAGGCCGTGGCCCTTTTCGGTAGTAATATATCATGCAAAGGCGGAAGTAACCCAAGCAGCATCCTGTCGAATGAATGATCGAAAGTGACCTATTTAACAAGTTCAGAAAAACCTGTTTGAACCAACTGTAATAGACCACAAACCCAACTGAAATGTTTCCACTGCATTTTGCGCATCCACAATGTCTTGCCAGGAAGCTTCTTAATTATTATTAAACTCCTCTATCCTCATCCTGCCATACTACATCCATAACTATTCCAGGCTCTATCTTACGCCATAGCATCTCCAACTGATGCCGAAATATTCAGAATTTATGCAGAGAAAAGAACAGCTCTTTGACCTTTCGTTGAAGTTCTGAACTTATAGCAGTGAGTCGAGGATGAATATTTATATCTTGTTCACCTACCCATCTCCCATATCCAGGAAAGCTCTCCAAGCCCAAGCTCTCACATCACACCTGGAGATTCGTCTCTAACTCCTACGTACGATTCAGTACGACATCTTCCTATCTAAAAAAAACCACAGCCATCAACAAGCTCAAACTCCGCTTTAGCCCTCACAGTAATTTGGAAACACCTCCCTACCCATCAAAAAGAAGAAGACGAAAAAGCGCAATCCTCCCATTGCCAGCCCGCCATAAAAGCCACGCAACCTACCGGACTAAGTTGCTCCACCCTACACAAGAAAATAGGAACTACAAAAATATCCCCCTCAAAACAATCTCCTCCAATCCCACGCACTCTACATCCCCTCTATCCCTAAATCCAAGTACAGTACATATACCACGCGAACTCACCTCACCTTCCATCAGTACAAGCCGCCTACAGTCATCTCGCCCACAAATCCTCCACTCGAATGTCACAAATACTGTATATCCAACAGACAAAAAGCTCGCAAAATACAACCAGTAGATAGTAGTATAACCTCAGAGATCACAGAAAACAACCCAGTCCTAAAACACACCCCCTCACATCTCCCTCCTCTAACACGTCTCCACGCAAATCAATCTACCAAACAAACCCACCAAACAAACCTACCCCATCACCCCCCAAGACTTCCTCACATAGCCACATATCCACATACCCACATATCCAGACCACTTCGCCAAAGCTACCCCTTACATCCAACTTTCCACCAACACACAACTCACCACCCACAATAATACATAACCCCCCATCCCCCCCCCTTCACAGCATCACCCAGTCCCAACAACATACAATACCACTCAAAATAGCACCACTACACTACACTACTCCTCTATCACTATGGCTTGCTGCCAGGATAATAATCCCCACTATATCATACTAACATGCGACGCTACCTCCGTACATATCTAACAAGGAAATGGTAAACGTTACGTTTAACTTGTATCCTACTCGTAGTACCGAGTAAATAAATTTAACTTTAACGGCCGTAAGAAAGGGGATCGATAACGAACTTCATTTCGGTAGTAAAACCCCTTTATCTCTAACTTTTCTTGTGGAATATCAGGATACGCCCTGAGATTAGTGTAATCTGCTTGACGTGAGCTAGGTACAAGGTGTATACTAACAGTACACTACACTTCAGGGTTAGATGGTAACTTACGTACTCTCTTGAACTTTAGGGCTGGAGGGTAACTCGCGTACTCTCTTAACATCGTAATACAGATGGGTTAGCTATACTACATGGTAAGAGAGTGACTTTTTTTACCTTTTTTTTTTACGGTAATAGACTAAACTACCCCCTAAATAATTAAAATAGCTAAACTACCCCCTAATTAATTAGAAAGTAACTAAACCACCCCCTAAATTTTACCCCCTAAAAAGAGGGGTGGTTTAGTTATAAATAAAAGGTAGTTTAGTTAGTTATTATTTAAGTCTTAGTTAATATTTACTTAATATTTTATATAAGTATAGCTAATTTTTAGTAAATTAATACTATAGCGCTATAGTACTAGTACTAATCCTTCTTAATAACGCTTCTACTAAATAATAATAATACTACCCTTACTACTATAATACTTCTAGTATAGTATAAGGCAAAGGTTCGAGCTATTAAAAAAGTAGTTTTATAGCGTACTATTAAGTATTAGCTAGTATAATAAAAAGATACTAGTATAGATAATATCTTTAATAAGGTACTAGAGAGCTTATAAGTTAGTAAGAAGTAGAATAGTATTAAAGAGGCTAAGAAGGCTATAAAGTTTACGCTTCTCGATAATAACTTATCCTTTAATATTATAAAGATAGATAAGAAGCGATATATCCTCGATTATAAGAATAAGGCCGCGAATTATAAATTCTACCTTCGAATTAATATATCTAAAAAGTCTAGATATACTATTCTTATTATATATATACCTTATAGTTATCTACTATTTATATATAATAATAACCGCCCTAAGAATAGTATTGAATATATCTTTTATAACTATAGCAAAGCTATTAATCGAGACTCTAATTTTAAAGGTAAGATCTTAGTAAATAATAAGATCTTATATAAATATTGTGACGGTTCTGACCATCACGTGCCACTTGTATCACGTGGCGCCGCCTAGTCACCCACACCATGTACTTAGACTCGAGCTCTCTCGAGCTCTCCTCTTCTCCTCAACTTATAATCTTCGAATAGACAGTTCCACAGTGCCAAACTTACACCTGGCGTAGTCGTGCATTCGTGTGCGGTCCATCAGCTGTGCGTGTCGTCACAAATATAGTAATACTATACTATTATAATAAGTATATTAAGCTCTAGAAAAATAATATAAGAAAAGTCTAAAGGATGAAGAGAAGGTGTTTAAGCTCTTTTCGAGTTATATTAAAGAGCTCTAGAAATCGGATTCTAACTACTATCTTTTCCTTTAAATTATAGAAGGAGATAATATAATATTTAAAGGAGTTTTTATTATACTAGGACTACTCTATAAGGCCGTTAAATATCTCAATTACTTTCTTATAACTAATAGTACGTATACTTAATTAAAGTATAAAATAGTCCTTATAGTAACTATAGCTATGAACGCTAATAACAAAGTCCTACTAATTTATTAGAGCCTTATATTAACTAAGAGTAAGGCTTATTAGAAGTAGTATTTTTAGTATATTGTGACGGTTATGACCGTCACGTGATATCTCAGCCTTGACTAGCGTGGCTTGGCATCACACCTTGTATTTAGACTCGAGCTCCCTCGAGCTCTCCTCTTCTCTTCAGCTTAGAATCTTCGAATAAGACAGTTCTACCATTCCATAACCTACACCTTGGACGCCCACGGGCAACATATCGTACGTGTCGTCACATATATAAAGCTAGCTTTTCTAATACTTTATTAATTATAACTAGAGAGTAAGAAATAGGTAATAATTAGTAATTATTAAAAGGGTTTACGTAAAAAGCTTCTATAAGCCTTTCTATTAGCTTACGCCCTTATATATTTATATTATTAACATATTATAGATAATATTACCTTTTAATATAGCTAGGTAGTATAGAAGCTTTAGTAGGTACTTTATTAAGAAAAGGACTAGGAGACTCGAGATTAAGTATTTACAAAGATAAAGGAGATTAAGAAGAAGTACTATAGAAGATAAACTCTAAACAAGTATATTAATACTATTATACCTAATATATATCTAAAGCATAAGGTTATTAAGAAGAAGCTATTATAGTTTAGCTATAATACTTTAAATATTATAGAAAGCGTTAATTCTATATAGAGTCTCTTTTATAATAAGTAGCTACTATAGATACTTAATATAATTTAAACCTAGGTATTCTAAAAGTTCTATTAACGTTATACCTTAATTACTAAAAATAATAAGCTTATAAATAAGCTATAGAAGCTTTATCTTAAATAATTACTCTATATATAAAAGTATAAAGTTATATCTTATAGTAGAAACGTCTTTTAAGTTAATACGTCTTTAAAACACTACTATTGTGAACGTGTGGAGTGAACCACTGCTTGCTGTGATGAATACTGAGTCAAACCGAACACTGCTATAAAGAGCGAACAACTAAGTAAGGAGAGAAGAGAGTTCCAGAGGAACAGGAGCTTATATACATAATGCCAGCGGCACGCACGTGCCGTGCTACACGTGATCTGACCCTAGTTCCTCCAACTCCGTGACAGTACCCCCTCCTCAAAAAGAGTAGAGCCTGTCCCCAGGCTCCTTGTACCTAGACCCTTTAAGAGAAGACGTAGTTTTGAGCCTCCTTCTATAGTCCGGAGTCTTTGTCTTACTTTCCCAAGGCAAGCAGCTCTTGTGCCATCCGCTGCATTTCCTTAGTCCTAGGTCCTACTACCCCCCCTTAAAAAATTATCCAAGAAGACAGGGTCTAAGCTGTGAGAATAGAGCCTAGCTCTTACCTTTCCCTCTCGCAGATCGGCTAGCAAGGGAATAATGTTATTCGAGACAGGCTCAATCAAGAGGTCTCGAGTTGTAGGATCGCGACAGGTGTTCTTCTAC